>JAOVVF010000036.1:9698414-9711644 GCA_028565595.1 Duopalatinus emarginatus | reverse complement strand
TCGTTTCACTATGTACTGTACAACACTGTATATGGTTGAAATGACAATAAAAAACTACTTGACTTGACTTGACTTGAGGTGTTACATAGTGCAGGTACATATACATATGTTACATGTGTTGGTCTTGGACATGTGCTGGTGTTAGACAAGTTCTACTTGTTTGTTGCTGTCAGTTTAGATGTTGTAGGACCTGCATGAAATTTATAATAATTTACACCAAGCATCTCATGTGAAAAACTGAATTGTTTTAATTAGGGTGAGGGGTTGCATGTTTTTAGCTCTAACTGCTTCATTCATGTGAAATCTAATAAAATCACAAAACCTGTGTTTTTGAATCCCTGTACATTTCCAGTGATGCCAAGTTTATTGCTACGTGCGACATGGATTGGAAGCAATCAGATTTGATTTCTTTCACTATTGGAGGTAAACCGCAGTTGATCTGTAGTACACTTCTGAGGATTTTTTGGAGTCATGACTAGACATTCAGCAGCATTAATGGTTTCAATTCCAAACATAAGTAGAGCAGAGACCAATAAAAAGTTTCTCACAAAGAGGGGAATTATCAGTGTGGGTAATGGTTATATAACTCTTAAGTGAAAACACTTTTATCTTTAAGCCCCGATGATGTATTTTGACAAATTTACTACACTCAGCATCTAGCATATGCTTTGACAAATGAATGAATAAATTTAAAGTACATTGGGTTTCTTTAAAATTGAAAATAAAATGAATGACAAATAAAAGGCAGTGTTGCTGGATAGATGGCTGGCTTGGTGCAGAGCTGGCATGAGGGATGGATGGATATATTGATGGATAGAAGGATAGGTGGATGGATTAATAAATGAATGACGGCAGTCAGCTGTGTCTGTGATTAGTTACAAGGGCTAATTGTGGGTGATGTCTCCTTGTATGAGTTTTCTAACATTTTTCACCATTTGTATGAGATGAAGCTAGATGGTTTGGATAGAAAAAAGAAAAATGTATGAAGTTTCTTGGATAAACTTCAAGAGGCAATAAGGCAAAGCAAGGGCCAAGACTTTCTAAAGACTAGCTACGAAGACTGACATTGAATTATTAACACGGCTGTCCCACTGCTCTTGTCTTTTCCCTGTATACTTAATTATTAAATGTGTCTTCATAAAGAAGAAAGTCCATACGATAAGGGCCATGCAGAAAGAAACGGATCAGCTTCCTTCTCTGAACTCTAAGAGACCAAAACCTATTGAGAATGTTGTGCTTTTCAACCCCACTTGAAGTGCGAGGAAACACATATATAATGGTGAGGCACATGGGTCCTACGGCAGTCTGTTTAATCAGCCATGGAATGAACCAGGAAATGCCTGGATTAGGGAACATGCTGTTCTTTATGCTTTGGCATTCATATCACATATACAGTTGGGTGCATATGTGGAGATAGTTCTTTTAGGAAATAGGGGGAAAAAGCATGGTCAGTGTTTCATATTTCAGGGAACATCTTGGCTAGCTGTTCAACAGCATGTCCTATTTTTTTGCTGAATGAACCAGTGCACATTCAATATAATGTGGCTTTTGCTGAACATTGGTTCAGTTGTGTAAGAATGAGGAGATACTTTGTGCATTTGCTGCTGTCTGGTTCCCACGCTGTGATTTGTCAAACACATGCTTGGGGGAAAAAAAGAGGAAAGGTAAATGCCACCGTGATATACGTTTTGCATTCATTTGTTTTTCATTTCGAGGTGAAAATGGGAAAACTAGGAAGCGGCTTTTTCATTTATTTTTGGTGCTCATTGCACACATAAATAGGATTTATTCCATTTTCAAGAATAAATATTATTTCAGTAAAATACTGACTAATTGGTAAATGGTTTTGCGTACAACGACTGGAAATCTAATATTCATGAAAGAAATGGCACAGCTATGTTGGTGTGGTTGGTGTGGTACAGTGGTAACATCATTGGGTTCCTATGTGAGAGATCTGGGTTCGATTCCCGATCTGGGCAGCCAGTCTGTGCTACACCAATAAGGGTCCTTGGGCAAGACTCCAAACACTACGTTGGCCTACCTGTAATACTAGTAACCCTGTAAGTCACTCTGGATAAGAGCGTCTGCCAAATGCTGTAAATGTAAATGGTATTCAATTCTCATTTTAAGATGTGCATTCTAATGAGTTAATAACACATTATTTTACATTGATATCTATCTATATGGACAAAAGTATTGGGACAGAACTATCAATCATTCAGTCTCATTGCCACAGGTGTATAAAATCAAACCCCTAGCCATACAGTCTGACTTTTTGTGAAAGTATGGGTCATTCTAAAGAGCTTAGTGAATTTGTGGTAATAGCATGCCACTGATGTAACAAGAAATTTGGTCCCCTTTACATAACCCTTGGGCAAGGCACCGAAACCTCCAACTACTCCTTGGGCACCATGGATATGGGCTGCCCCCTGCTTCTTGCAAAGTTTTTTTTCACTGTCACTAGTGTATGCATTCGCTAGTGATTGTGTTTCACTGCACAAATTAATTAAATGCAGAGGTCAAATTTCTTTTTGTCTGCAAGCACTACACTTAATGGCATGGATTTCCATGGTCGAGCAGCTGTGTGCAAGCCCTACATCACCAAGCACAAGGCCAAGCATTTAATAGAGTGGTGTAAGGCATGCCGCCACTAGACTCTGTGGAGCTGTGGAAATGTGTTCTGTGGAGTGATGAATCACACTTTTTTTATCTGGCAGTCTAATAGACAGAGTCTGGTTTACGTTACCTGCCTGACTGCATTGTGCCAACACTACAGTGCCAATTGTAGATAATGCTAGCGGGTTGTTGTTATTGTTCAGGTGTTGGTCTAGCTCCAGCGAAGAAAACGTTAATGCTTCACCATATTAAGACATTTTGGACAACTGTATGGTTTCCTATTTTGTGGGAATTGTTTGGGGAAGAGTTTGGCGTGGGTTTGGTGTGGAAGAACTTGGCTGGCCATGACCTCAACCCCATTGAAGCTCTTGGTGCAAGCCAGGCCCTCTCGGCCAACATCAGTGTCTGACCTCACAAATGGTGTTGTGGATAAATGGGCAAAACCTCCCACAGACACATTTCAAAATGAGAATGAGACATAATAATGTGATGTATCAGTATCCCAATACTTTTGTCCGTATCAGGACTATGTTCCCTATCAGCCCCTGCATGTCACAAGCACTTTACTGTTTGTCTTGTGTCATCATGTTTTCACCCTAAATGTAAGTTCCTTTGTAACGAGCTCTTTTAATAAAGATTATCTGCACTTGCATCCACATCCAACTCTAAGCCTAGTACAAACAGATCCAGGAGAACCTACAGTGAAACATCTGGTTGTCCCACTGCTGCCCAGGGTCCCTTCTGGAACGAATTGTCTTAGGGATGTCAGGACTACATTACCCATCAACCTTTGCATGTCACATGACACAGCAGCCCTGATCCCTCTCACCTGTGTCTTGTTGCACTTAATAGGTACATATTTGTCATGGGCTGCGTCCGAAATGGCATACTCTGATACTCTGATTGTGTGGGACTCAAGTGGTGTGACGTCTAGGGTCAAAGGTTGTTGGTAAAATGGTGGATCAAGTAAGTCCGAGGTGGTGTGCATACTACATGCTCGCATACTAGAAGGGTATACTAGATAAGCGGTTAAATAGTATATACTGGCTCCAAGCTAGTAGGTAGTATTCAAGTATGCCATTTCGGACGTAGCCATGCTTAACACTTCATTCCTTGTTTTGTGTGATCATGTTTTTTTTCATCCTGCATATACGAGTTGATCCTTGAAGCTCAGGTTTATGTTCATATTTACATTCAATTATAAAACTGTTTTAAATACTGTGATTTATTCATTATCATCATGCCTGGTGAAGATAAGTAATCAATGTTCCGAGGGAACAGTATGATAACTTACATATGGAGAAAATCAGAGAGCTTTAATGGGGGATTGGCAGACTCATGCATGTATCTCAGAAGAGGAGTCTCTGCCATGCTAAGTACTTGTCTGAAGTTATTTCCATCTGAAGAGGAAATGCTTAGAATTAATTATATTCACTCATAAGAACTGAATGAATTTCATAATAAGGGAAAACCCTCTTTTTGATCCTCCTTTATGTTCTTCTTGCCTATCATTGTCATTTATGATCATTATTTGTACATGCATTGTAGCATTACACTTGACTACAACTGATATCACTTATTCTGTAAAATTTGTGAATATTAGGAATCTTCAAATAGGAAATGCTACATTTTAATATGACAATCAGTGTAACAAATACAATATGAAGTGTTATATGCAAATTCAACATTAAAAAGCAAAAGAGACAGTGTAGTTTAAATCATAGTCGGGAATGTTTAATTTGCAAAGTGCATACCCAAACCCTGCCTAATCCACTCTGACCCCCCCTTACCTTCTTGCAGTCTTATCTGAGCTACCATGGACATGGACAGTTTACAAAACACCATAATGGACAGATGTAGAAACCATAAATTAGATTACAGACTTTAATTCTCTGGCTACCTGCACTTTTATTCATAATCACACTGTCTGTGTCACCCAAATGAGGATGGGTTCCCTTATAAGTCTGGTTCCTCTCGAGGTTTCTTCCTTTTGTCATCTCAGGGAGTTTTTTCTTGCCACTGTCGCCATCGGCTTGCTCATCAGGGATAAATTTTTTTTTAAATTCTATAAATGTATAAATTCTATAAAACCCTTTTCATTATTTCCGTAAAGCTGCTTTGGGACAATGTCCATTGTTGAAAGCGCTATACAAATAAAATTGAATTGAATTGAATTGAATATGCTAGATAGACAGATGAAAAATTGATATAGACTGTAAAATAAAAGCCTTATCGGTACATAAGGTTATTGATACACCACATAATGGTGTGGGTTTTTTTAGCTGTTATTCTATGGGACCCCTGGTACATCTACAAACATCTCTGTGTGCCTTCTTTCTGATCAGTTACACCTGTTCATATCCTGCATTTATTCTCACTGTGGTTTTGGCCTCTTCCAACATGCCAATGTGCCAACACATCTAAGGACGCCAAATTATGGTTAGAGGAACAGTTTGGGTTTTCACCATTCCTATTCAAGTCACCAGATCTCAATATTATTGAACGCATATGGGATGGGATGCCATGCACCGTGCTCTGGAACACAGAAAACCTTTAATTTTTTTATTTTTTATTTTATAGGCATTAAAAAGTGGGTCTGTGACTATCATTTGACAGACTGTGCACAGTATAAGAGGTTGTGATGTGCACTGATAATCTTTTGTTCTGAATGTAGCAAAAAAGCTGCTGATGATAAAAGCTTTTTGTAAGTTAAAACACTCTTCTGTGTATCAGTATCAAATATAGGAATGGTGGTGTTGGGCATCAAGAATTACCATGATCTTACTTGCATTGCTCTTCTATTTTGGTCAAACCATGCTTGCTTAACAGTTTAAAACTCGAGTTTGCCATCTGGTTTAATGTACCAGTTATCTAACTTACTGTAACAGCATAATGTAACAGCTGGCTTGAGAAGATCTGATGCTTACCATCTTGTGTTAACATTAAACAGCATGTATTAACATTGCCTACATTGTATAAGCAGAATATCAGGCCAATTTACATCCAGTTATAACGAATATGAGGTCTCTGTTTCAGTTTCTGACCTATTTCTCCTTACCTTGCATTCCATCAATCTCTCTGCCGTCTGCGCCAACTGACTAACAAAAAAAAGGCTGATCTGCAAGGTGTTTTCTGGGGAAGTCCACTGGCAGTATGAACAGGAACCCCATTAAAACTTCATGATGTTTACATGTTGCTACATTCATTATACACTGATGTGCCATGGGACAGGAACCCCCTTTTGACCAGCAAAGTGCAGCAACTTGATGTGGCATCGATACAACAGGTGGATAAAGGATGTCTAGACGGATGTTGAGCCATGCTATCTGGATAGACATGCACAAACATCTGGTGGCTCATCGGACTATGGCCATGTTGGCAGTTTTCTAGGGTCCATTTAGCTACCTCATGAGCCGATGTAAGGCACTGTGCCCTGAGTCACAGAGTTAACGAAGGCACTCGGGTGGGTCTTCTGTTTCTATATCTTACGGAAGCTAAGGAATGCTGCACTTACCTGCAAGATATACATGTGAGACCTCCTGCATTTAAAATGTATGTGATGTCTGCCAGAGTGGCTGGACAATTCTAGCCAGGCATCGCCGGTCAATATCATTAAGCACTTGTGGGTGGCCACTGCGCTGCACACTGTGGGTGGAAATGCCTTTGGTTGTGATTGTTAAACGCCTGCACAACTTCAGAAATGGGATGTTCAATCCATCTGGCATATCATGTCTTGTGCGAACTCTGACAATTCACAATATGCATGCTGGCAAGTGTTCAACCTCACTCACAAGATAACAGCTCACAACTTATAGCAAGCCATCGCCAAAGATAAAGCATGTGAGTGTACACCTTTGTAACAGCCATGGCATATAATCTAGAGTTGTTAGACCTAAAGAAAAACGTGACGGTGTTTTGTCATTGTTTGAATAACTAAGACAGAAAAGGTGTATAAAAATACACATTTTTGATAATGCGTATGGTGAGGTTGAGGAGCATATGTGAACCCTGGCTCAATTTAACCCCTGGTTACACATCTCAGGCCTTCCTAGCACTCAGATCTCTATGTAAGAGACAGGAGGTGAAAAAAGCAAACACTGGAACACATTAAAACAGTGCCTGCATCCAGCAGATTAGCAGTGAGGCATGCAGTAAATCAGAAGAGCCAAACAATTCATCTATAATTCATTTTAAGGGAGAACATATCATCCTCGGGAAGTTCAGGAAAAACTTTGACGCTACGGTGGGGTGGGATATGATGCCTTGTGGATCTGTTGGAACACTGCAAATATTTAGCAGGCTGATTAAACAGCAAAAGAAGAGCAAAGCAAAATCAGTATGGAATTTTAAATAGAACGCAACTTCCTGTAAACACATCCTCATGGTACAGAAGATAAAAAAAAAACAACAACAAAAAAAACAGTGGACCCTAGAGGGCCTTCCTCTGAAAGTTGTTCAATTTGCTGAACTGATGCCTTTAAACTTTTGCATATTTGTTTCATGTGCTGCATAAACAATGTTGTAGTCTTGTGAGGTTTTATATAATTACCTGCACAATTTGTAGGAGAATTTTTATGTTAATAAGTCATTTACACAGTGAGTAGAAATCAATTTGTCACATGAAATTTAGAGGAATGTGCTTAAATACTCAGCAATAGCACTTAATTTATGACTTATAGTTTTTGAGATATCACTTATGTACTGTAACACAAGAAACAACTGAATACTCACATGTACCAGTTACCTTGAGTTAGCTGTTTTGTTGCTCCATTCAGTGTACACGGCAGATCTCCAGAACACACAGGATTACACTGCCGAGACTAGAACACCTGAATGCTAGCTTCAGAATGGACAAGATTTCCGAACTAAGTAATGACAGGCAACATAGCTGATAACAAGCAGAGATGCCTCTTTCTGTGTCCCTATTGATTAGATGTTGGTGGTCTTTTTTTTCCCTGTTTACATAGCCTGGAGCAGCACACTTTACTGCTGCAATTTGGGAAAAAAGGCTGTTATATCCTAAGTAAAGTTATCCTCACCTCTCACCAGGCCATCATTTAAATAAAACCTGTCCTAGTTCTTTCAAATTAAAGTTGTTACCAATTCCCATTCCACCCAGAGGCTATCATACATTAGTTCACACAAGTAACCGCAAAGCAACTGAATATGCTTTGAGGAAAGCAACTGCCCTGCACTTTTGTATGTGAATCCTAAATTAGCTACATATCAAATATGTGACCATACAAGATGAATGAAAACAGTTAGAATTCACAAAGCTTTTCGCAAAGTATTTAGGCATGTAATTGTTGTCGTTACACCACCATGTCACACCTGTGTTGTCAACCCTTCATTGGCTTCCTGTAGAAACCCGCATCAGATATAAAACCATAAGGCTGCTCTAAAAAGCCAAAAATGTTCCAGCTCCTCCCTACATGATGGAAATGTTCGAAGCCAGATATGTACCCAGAGCCTTTTGTGCTTCAAGTACGGCTCAACTTGTCCCCACTATCATCATCTAGGACACATTAAAAGCAAGCAACTAGATATTTCTCTCTCCTGGCACCAAGGTAGTGCAATGAACTCCCCCTGAGTGTCTCTACAGCCGAATCACTTGCTGTCTTTAAACTGTATTTCAAGAGCACTTAATTGAGCACTAGCTAAATTCAGCACTACCTTATTGTATTTACTGTCTCAGTCTCTCTTTGTACATTTGCACGGCTCATTTCTGGCAGTGTCCTAGCTTCAGGTACCTTGAATTCGGGTCTACCAGCACTAAGCTTTCATTTTTCAGCATTGAAATTCTTAGTCTTAATGACTAAGCAGTTTTGTAAGCCACTCTGTATAAGTGTGTTAACCTGCGCCACTTGACAAATCATATTATCTCTTATTTACCTATTTTCCGCTAACCTGTACCATAGTTCAAACCCTGCGACTGACAGAAGGTGCAATACCAGTACTACAATTCTGTCCTACCATGGTCGAGTAAGAGCCTTAACGCACAATTCCTTTAGTTTCATCCATGAAGCTAAAATAATGTATTAGATTTTATGCACAATAAAGCTTTGAAAGTCACTTGATTTGATATTCAACTGCATACTACATAGACCTGTGCCATAACAACCTAGAGGCCCAAAGTCAAATACTAAGAAATAGGCAGTGGAGGGGTAAACTATCGCCCCACTGTTGGTTTCGTGCCGAGACAGACAGCATGTAGACAGGTTTCAATCATACCTGCCACTTCCAGACGCTTCATCCCTCAGTGGCCTCTTGAGATCTCTCTTTGGCTGGTCTTATCTGTCAGTTTTCATTACAGCAGCCCAGCCCTCTGACCTTTCCCATGTAGCATGAGAGATGGCAAGATAGAGGCCAAATGAAATCAAGAGCAATCCATGAAAGTCAGTGTGTTCACTCACTTGGTGCACCTTTGTTTTTTCCCCTGAGATTGCATATTCATTTTTTCAGCATTGCTTCCTTTCACAACAGAGAGAGAGTGAGATCTCGAAAATGGAAAGTGAAATCAGCCACTGTAGTGTTGTTCTGTTTGTTTAGAAGTATGGGGCATGCCATGCACAATCATTTCCCTGCTAAAGCAACTAGTTGTCATGTATGAAGGATCTAGACCCAAAGAGCTATGCTCTGTAAAGCTGTGGACTTGCTCAGAGAAATAAATAAAGTAGCAGCCACATCTTGTTTCCTAGCACGCTTATCATCAGATGAAATGCACTTAATCTATCCCCCATAATGCTGCATTTTCTTATTAAACCTCTAAACAAAAATGGTTTGGCCTCCAGCTCTCTACACTTTTTGATCCCCCTCATGTTAGATCAAGTGCTGGTGCTGTTAGTGGCCCACTCTAATTACCATCCAGCTTAGAAGCTGATGAGTTGATTAGCTTGATTATGGCATTCATTCTGTATTGAGTCATTCTGATGAAGGTGAATGCCCCTGAAGATTGGATTTTCAGGCGCTTAGACAGACCTCATTATGTCAACCAGAAGAACTATTTCATCAGTTTGCAATTAGCAGTTATTTCAAGCATATGAATGATGATCTGTATCTTCTGCTAATGTCTATATCCCTTAATATCAATCAGATGAAATTTAAAGATAGCAAACAGGAACAAGAGACGCAACACTCCGCTTCCCAAGTCACATGCACTAATTATCATTTACATGCAAAAAAATGTGCATACATTTGAATAAACACATTTTGAGCGTGCATTGCTTGTAACAATATGACATTTTAGATATTATCAGAGAAATAACTCATGAAAACGAAATGCCTATGTTGTAATGTTGTAACAGGAATAAAAAAGTTTGTGGCTTCGTTTCTTTCATTTATTCATTTAGTCATCCTCAGTAATCATCTTTCTTACACATACAAACCCACATTCACATCTGGGGAGAAAATGGGCAGCTAATCCAACTCTCACCATGTTTCTGGGACATGTACCTGGAGAAACCCACAGGAAACGGACATAGATACAGGAAGAAAACACAAAGCTCTACAAGAGCCCTGGGGCTATGAAGCAAGAACACTACCTTCAATGCTCTAGGCCAAGTTTGGTTGCATCTTGCTGGCCATAAATTTATAACCCTAAATTTAAGCTCTCAGGTGCTGAAAGATGTGGCTTGTCTACGCGGACATATAACAAAAAGTCAAGAATGGCCCTACAGCTATCAGGTCAATATGCCCAATCTTGGGCTCTATTAACATTTGAAACTTAAGAGAGTAAATTATCAGTGTTGGTAACATGAGGGGGGGTAACAGTATGCCATGGGGCTGATCTGAACTGGTTAGTTCAGGCTATTCTAAGCTTGATATCAATGGAAGGAGAAGCGTCTTTAGTTTAATATGACACCCAACATGGCAGAATGGTTGTGTAGTGTTGTCTTTTCAGCAAAATATATTAAAGTTCTTGCCAAGCAAGGATTATTTGGATACGATACACATAAAGTTGTTTCCGTAGCATTCATGACTCATTTTTTCGAACCATTAGAAATAAAAACATACAGAATATTATGCACTTTTATTGTTCTACTAGAACTGGTACCAGGCTAAGTAACAGTTAACATACTTTTGGTGGAACCTGTACCAAAAAGTCAACACTACTGTAGACTTAACCTCTCGGTCTGATATCTTTTGGCTGTAATCTGACTGTCTGTCTGTACTTTTGTGTTTATACACTTCCAAGCGCCAGTTTCCACCAGTTTAACATTTTCTTAATGAGGCAAAGCTTTTTTAAGGAAGGTAATAATGGACTGAAAAACATTCACAACATGCCCTCATTAAAACATGGGAGAGTTTGGTTTGAAGCACTAGTGAGTGAACTTTGGAAATCTTGATAATTTTGCATGTTTTGAAATGCTAGTGAAAAATGATGGTCATGTCGGTAAAAACGCCCCTTTCTATGTCATTCATTCATCTTTGGTAACTCAGTAGGGTTGGGGTGCCTATCCTGGGAACCCCGAGTACATGCAAGACTCTTCTAAATGAGTTTCGGCCATGTTTATTGATGAAGTGTTCCAGACTCTGGTACAAGGCCAGGTAACTTAGTCTTGTAGAAATAACAATAAATAAATTCAGTGTTGCCAATGAATTGGCATGAGGTTATGAGTGGCTCCTAATTCCTATGCAGTGATGAAAAGCAGGAGGGTGAGTTTTGTGGGGGATACATTTAAAATGAATGAAGCGATTGACTCCAGATGTAAACATACCTTGGGTCTATGGTGATTTATGAGTAGTTATGTTAAGTGAAGTGACTCATTGACCACTGTGCTTGCACACTCCGCATTTAACCCATCGGTGCAGTGAAACACACACGCTAGTGAATGCACATGCTCGGAGCGGTGGGCAACCCGTTCCATAGCACCTGGGGAGCACTTGGGTTAGGTGCCTTGATCAAGGGTGCTTTAGTTGCGTCTTTGTCGGTGCAGGAATAGTATCGGAGATCTTCCGATCACAAGGCTGGTTCCTTAACCACAAGTATGCAACTGCCCCTTATGTTACAGACTTATTAAAGACTTATTAAATAGACTGACCCAATAAACTGGCCCAAACTGACGCAGATGAATGTTATATTTTAATATCTTTTCCACAATTAAGCTGCTGTAAGTTTCTGAGCATGACATTCAAGCCTACACCAATCTGTTACTACTGTCACTTAACTTTCACTTGCATGAGATAATAATAACACAGTCATCATAATTTACCAAAAGGTTCACCAGACATTGTGTTTAAATCTCGCCACCATTGATTCTCCCTTATCTAACAACAGAGGTGCAGCTTGTACTCCTTAATCCCGATACATTACTTTGCTACCTCTAAACCATTATAGTGACCTCTAGAATGCTAACCACCCCACTCCTCCACCTTAAAAAAACCCTGAGGAAAATATTGTAATGTGTTGTGCTATAAATGATTAAAATCCTTACTTCAGGGCATGGATCATTCTCCCGACGATTCTCTCTCTTTGTTTTTCTTTTTCTTTCTCACAACAATCCAGGTACAGTAGCCCATGAAACTTTCATTCGCGATGCTCTGCCTTTTATCAGTTGTATCCCCAGGCAATGACGGCATACCAGATGTCTGCTAGAATCAAACAATGTTTCTCCCAAAATGCAGTCCTCTAGTGACTCAGCTTTACAACTGGAGATAACAAGAACTCCTGTCACTGAGACTCACACTTGTCCTCACATATTCCCTGTTTGGGCTTAAGGAGAACAGTAGGAGTAAAATGAAGAGGAAAATAAGTAAAATAAAGAGGATGCTGTAGTCCCCGAGTTTGATTTGCTGTGTAAAGCGAAGCATAGTCCTCTTGTTTGGCTGATGCACCTGAGAAACACACTATTAAAGGTTATCATTGTTTGTCAGTGTACTGTCTAAGATCTTCGATAAATAACACAGTGCTGCACTGGATTCTGTTGTGTCCCATATCCTATGCTTCCTCTCCTCTCATCTACACACCAGCTCTGTCCCCCGCCCACTCCGTCTCACCCTCCCTCTCTGTATCCATCTCTGTGTCCCTCTCTCATGCTCACATGCAGGAACTGGAGGAGAGTCTCGACTACAAATCAGTTCCACAGCTCATATCTCTTAAAAACATCCAACACTATATTATTCTCAGACAGGACACCAGAACATATATGAAGAAGTATGTGATCACTCCAGGAACAAGCATATAGCAGAACATGGTTGACTGGCTGCTGGTGTAATACTCCAGTGGTTCTGTTTATCAACTGAAATATAAAGGAATTTCAACAGGGCTTAACGGTATTTGGAGCTTCTCCTTCAGAAATGAGGGATTTATGTTATAGATGCTGTGGTTTTTCCGCACAAAAAAAAAAGCTAAAATGATTGCATGAAATAAATACGCACAATAGTACTGATATGTAGGTACAACAAATATTAACTACGCGGCATATATATATACATATATATATATATACACATTAGGGCTGTCAAACGATTAGAAATTTTTAATCGCGATTAATCTCAGAAGTTCATATAGTTAATCGCGATTAATCACATTTTTAATTATGTAAATGAATAAGGCTTTAAAGTGAAATGTTACAATTAAAATGGCGAACACATGTTATGCTAAAAGTACTTGTT
>JAOVVF010000036.1:9678904-9698084 GCA_028565595.1 Duopalatinus emarginatus | reverse complement strand
CGCGACAAGCCTCAACATGAACTACGGGTGAATCGCAGGGCCAAATTAGAATTTGCGTTAACGGCACTATTTTTTAATCCCGATAATTTGTGATCGCATTAATGCGTTATTATCTTCAACAGCCCTAATGTGTATATATATATATATATATATATATAACACAAAAAAAATTTACATTAGTATCATATAAAAATCACATTAATTGTCCTCAAGAACCTGTTGCATCTGACTATATTTTGTGTTTATAAGGTATATAAGGTTGTACACATATAAAATCCCTGCATTATCCAGGACCATAAGGAAAACCAATTTTGACCAGTTTTGATACAAAACATTAATGTTTACTGACTGTACACATTCAGAAACATATACAGAAATACAGTACATGAGCAACAATAATACACTTGTAAAAAAATGTGTATAAAAGTACATTGAAGGTTTTACTTACCATTATTATGACTTTTGTCTTTGTTTCTGTTTACTCTCATCTTCAAATGATTGCACTACTGAGCTACATTGACTGGATGTGAGTAAGCTACACTGAAGTAACACCTACAGCAGTTTACAGAAGCTGATCTGAAGAACATCACTGCAATACCAGCTACAAATGAAGACATTTAAATACAAGACATTAACTTGACTTGAGTTCATGAGTCTGTTTAACTCATGAACATTCAGTTAAGACATATCAGTGATGAATAGTAGGAGTGTTTTTCTCCTAAATACAGCTCTGAATGCCTTTTTAAAAGGTATGTTTCCTTTTTTTTGCCTTTTTAAAAAACGATACTATTTACTATTCTCAAAACATGCTGCTCTGCCAACAGTCATAAAACATCATTTTTGACAATTTGGTTTTATAAATAATTTTGCACGATGTAGGCCAGATATTGAAATAACTACTGACTCAGCTCACGGCCATATATGATCGTATCCTTTGTTAACTTGAGCCAGTTTATATCTATTTTACTGCAGATTTGTAAAATGCATCGGGTTGCTTTGCAAAAAAAAGACACAGGGATGGCTCTGCTATTGGGACCCAGACCAAATACAGCTCTATATTTTGCCCTGTTTGCAAAATGTATGCAGTGTATGCTTGGTGCCTAGGTAGGAAAAAATCCCCAAGGCAGTTTTAGTTGATTTGTTTTAAAATTAACACCATGTCTATAAATGCAAGCTTTTTTGTATGTTTGTATGTGTTTATTGGCAATGAACACCATCAGCATATTTGGAAAATATGCATACAGCATACAGGAAATAGTTCACATAAGCCATAAGTGGAGTTTTCTGGTAGATCAGTAATGGTTTGGGGATATTTAGCATATTTGGATGTTCTGGTGGTAGAGGGTCACTTGGAATGGTTCATGAGATCAAAAATATCAAGATATTTTAGTCCAAAACCTGGTCGACTCTGCCAGGAGGTTAGGCATAGAGTATTTTACTCTATACATTTTATCTTAAACACTGGGAAAAAACTTCAACTGTAAAAGTTCTGGAAAAAAATGTATGTTGTGATAGATAAATAGATAAAAGATAATACATATATGTATATATTTATTTTTGTTTATTTTATGCTACAATTGCAGATCAATATGACATTGTTATAACCGTAACTCTCAAATAGTTTTTTTTTTTTTTTTTTTATTAAATCTGAAATATATCTACAGATATCCACATATTCCACTTCGGGTTGTATTTGAAGTTGTTTAATATATATATATATATATATATATATATATATATATATATAGAGAGAGAGAGAGAGAGAGAGAGAGAGAGATAGATAGATAGATAGATAGATAGATAGATAGATAGATAGATCAGTACAAGTACAAGGCAACGAAATGCAGTTATCATCTACCCGAAGTGCAAATGGTAGCAATGTGCAAAAGTGCAAATGTAAAAACTGTGCAAATGAAAGCTGTGCAGATATGAAAAAGTAATGTGCAATATCTGAGTGCAAATATGAAAAGTTGTGCAACTGAAATTGAGCATAGTGCAATTGACACAGAGTAATAAATAATGCAATAAATAAGGGGATATGGATAAAAAAGTAATGGTAGATACATAATAAATATGTAGAATGGATAAACATATATATATATATATATATATCTCAGCCTAGCAATTCCAATACGACCAGTCCTTTACACAGATTCACCAGCACAACTAAACGTTCCAGTGTTTGAACTCACTCACTGCTTTCCTTTGGCCTCTTTTGAAATAATAAGAAAGCCATGTGATATAGTCATCCATCATGAGCCAGGGTGTATGTACAAGCGACTCCTGGGCTGCACTCTGAGATGCTTGATGGATGGCCTCCTCCTCCTTGGCCTCCTCAAAGCACAGAGCCTCGGTCAGGTCTTCCCTCCTGCCATCATGCCTAAATCAAGACACAGGCGTCCTCCTCTACTTTCTCTTAGTCTGGACAGCAAAGGACAGCCTTCAGGGAGGGAGGATGTGAGGATGCTTTCAACAATTTCACCAGCCACTACTGCACCAGTGTTATGAATTCAGTGTAATTAATTTTGAAGTAAAGTGCCTGAATTGTGTCAAAGGAGATCATTTATTTTTTTGGTAAAATTTGTAATAATACCCCAGAAGAATGCAAAAATCCTGAGGACCAACTACACTGGTATTGTAATGACTACATAATGCAGGAAATGGCAGCACTATTGTCTATTGTATATGTGCTATTGTAATAACTAAATGATACTAAATCATACTGCAAATGGTTCTACAGCAGCACACAAGCGAGTGTTTCCCTCAAGTTGATGAAGTGTGGCTGGAGGAAGGAACATTATGGTTGCAAATCTTGAGAAAATGAGGCAGTAATTCAAAATACACAATAGAAGTGCATTATTTTATTACACTAAGTAAGCATCACAAGCTACGTCTAACAGAAAGTGTTTGCTAAATGAACTCTATGACCCATATGAAATCCATGGTTCCATTTAGCCAAGCAATCTTTGCCTCCTCATTATGCACCGGGCACAAACAGCTCAGTGTATTTCATGTACCTTTTTTCCATCCCATACCTTCTCAGCATGATACTACTATCCTTAGCTTTCTAGCTTTCTATTTGATATTTGCTATTTAATAAGTTGCATCTCTGAGCACTTAAGTGCTCCCTGGGGTTTGTGTCGGTAAAATTTGTTTTCAATTTTCACCAAATAAAATGCCTGCAGACAAAGTTCTTATAGTGCAGCCTGTCACATACAGAGAGTGCCAAGGCAGAGAAAAGTCTGTGCGGACATAAGCAGGATTTGACAGCCTTATTATAGAAAGCTTAATTATGCACTTAGACTATGATTTGGTCAAATGGCATGCAAATGTATAATAAGGACATCCATGCAGTAATCTTACTAGCAACACACACACACACACACACAAACACACACACGCACAGAGAGAGAGAGACTTATTTCCCCTCATTTCCTTTAGTTCTATCTTTCAGTATTCCCTACGGCTTTTTATTTGCCTTGTTGTGTTGCACTCTGGGAGCTTTCTGTGGCTCTAAGGCAGTGCAAGCCTCCTTGAAGGAGAAACATCTCGCTCTGCTAATTCACAAACACACTAGAAAGCTGTTTTGGCCCCAGCAGGAGGGAAGAAGCCCTTCTAACTAGACCGACTACAGCGGATGAATACTTCGCAACCCTGCTCTCCTGCATGATCTCCCCAATAAAAGATTTAAAATGCCTCATGTTCATTTTACAGCACAGTGAAAACTGACTGTGATTCCTGAAATTAGATTTTATGTTTGACAAGAGGTTACCTTCAGAGACAAAACAAGCATCCGATTGCTCACCAGGCAAAGAGTGAAAAAAATAATTTCGTTTTTCTTGTCAACATGGAATCAGGCCTTGATGCTGTAATTGAATCAGGTGGTGCTGAAACCAAACTGCAAACTACTATTTAGGGTACCTAAGTGGTGCAACAGAAAAGCATCACCCTTATCAGAAGTATCAAACCACGGCATTGGCAAAGCCGCTAGGAGTCCAAGAAAGCAAAACTGACTACACTCTATGGGTGGAAAAGATAAAGTACGGTCCTACTTGTCAATCAAAGGCTGACAAATTTGTTTATGTATGCAGAAGAAAGTAGTTCGTGCTTCCTGGTGTCATATCATGTTTTGGAAGAAGCACATGCCAAACTTATTTCTCGCTAACTGTTGTGTAAATGTGAGTCTGTCAGTGCCCAGTGATTCGATTTGATTCCGATTTTTGTGCTCACAATTCGATTCATAATTGATTTTTGATTCAGGAACGATTTTTCTATTCAAATGGTCTATAAATTTTATTTAAATTATATGGTTGACAAGATGAAAGGACAATGAAAACAAATAAAACATTTATTTGAAACAATTCTTTTAGGTTCCTTACTGTATCAAATCTTTTTTGCATCATTTTATATTTATACCAAAAATATGATTGTGCATAAAATTCTGTAACTTAAATGAGCAGGTTATTAGGTTAGTTTAGCTGCCTGGCTTTTTCTTAGATTAAAGAATCTATCAATGAACAAATAATTCAAAATATATTATCACAGAAGTAAATATAGATTTCAGTCTACCATAGTGCATTAACCTTTAACTGAAAATAAAATACAGACTATAAAGTCATAGTGCATTACTGCATTAATATTTTGTATCATTTTTCTGAATGGAGTCCAGGCTAGCTAACATGACAAAGGGAGATGCTTGCTGTATGGTGGCCTAGACGACACGCAATGAAAGTGAAAGTGAAAGTGTGCTATTTGCCTACTGTGCTTGCACACAGAGGAATGTGATCTCCACATTTAACCCATCTGTGCAGTAAAACACACACACACACCCACACACCAGTGAACACTAGAGGGCAGTGAACACACTTGCCCCAAACCATGGTGCCCGGGGAGCAGTTGGGGGATTTAGGTGCCTTGCTCAAGGGCACCTCAGTCATGCCTTGCCCTGTGTGGGGATTGAACCGGTCACGAGACCAGTGGGCCACGACTGCCCCCCTGCGATATGTAGTATGCTTGTGAGTAGGAATAAAAATAGAACTTAAACACATTCATTAGCACCCCTGACGTAACTAGTGTGTGGTGATTAGCAAATAACCAAATAGTATAAAAGAACCCACCCAAATCCACCCAAACCCTAATGCAGCTGTATGTCCTATTTATTTCTGCTTGGTATTTGTTTTTGCTGGGGCAGTTCTACTTTGTAACACATGCCTGGGCTAATATGAGGGACGATTAAAAAAAAAATCAAATGACTTTAAAAACTTAAGGAAATTTTATAGAGCTTTTCGCAACAATTTGATGAAAAACAACAACAGCCGGTACCAAGCCATTAAATCATTGTCAGCAATTATATGAACAACAAAAATGGCACGATCATAATGCTCAGCAATCTAGCCCCAGTCTGACATCTGTGAACTTCCATAAATCCATTTAGTGTCTTGTCTGTTGTGAGCTAGAGCTATCTGTCATTGCATCTCCCCCCACCATCCATCTGACTGGGGAGCATGATAGGCCCGAAGCTTATTCATTTTTCACGACGGAGGTTCACGGAAAGACTGCAATGCATCCGACAATTCAACAAAGAGCAAATATAGACAGGAAAATAACAGACCTTGAACTTCTCAGCAAATGGATTTCTCCATCATAAGCTAAGGCACAGCTCTTTAGAAACGATTCTTTATGCAGTACGAACAGATCTGCACTGCACCAGTACATATTTTGACATGTTACAAATGATGGGAGCAACAGGACATTATGACATATGATGATTTACATTGTCATAGGACACACACACACACACAACCGGAAAAAGGCATAACCAGTAATTCAATATTTTTAACATTAAAAAGTAAGAAGTAGGCCAGAAATATAGTCAGAAATTCTCTCTCTCCTGCCTGGGAATGCGGCTAATCCTCTAGGGTTGTTGGAATCGCTGCTGAAAGGAAGTGGCATATGGTTATCAGATGGTAGAGGCAGTGAAATGACACGCCTGTTCAGACCCAACACAGATAAACCAGGTCAAATCAGAAGCATCTCAAATCAGATTTTCTGCCCAGGTATCACCACTATTTATGCACACTCTGGACTCCAGAATATACTTCGTATTTCAAAAGGGAAACATGTTTAGCAGTTATAGTTTTGAAAGATCCAGGCTTGGAAGGATTGATGTGTTGCACTAAATGAGGCTTTATTAGAACTGGATTTACCAAAACTTTTCCATTACTGTTTGAAACCCTGGAACACTTTCAACAAAGCTTTTTGCTCGTGTGGTTATATATTTCTTTGTAAATATGCTGACACAGGTCCAAATACAATGTATCATGATCTTTTCTCCTCCCTTGTAAATCCTGGTGAAATGTACTAGATGAGTTTGTTGGAAAAAGTCAACAGTAAATGGATGCACTTGAAATGGCAATAAAGGTGACATTTCCTTTTATATAAAGATTTACTGTAAATACTCTGAAAAATAGTATTTTCACAAATATCAAATTAAAATGTAGATTTGAGCAGATTACAGAAGTAATTTTATCACTTCAGCCATATTTATACCATCCACAGCCATCTTTATAATTTCTATGGGATACCATCTACTTTATGATTTCTAAAAGGTACCACCCACAGCCATCAATATGGTTTCTATTTGGTACAATCCACAGCCATGTTTATGGTTTCTATGTGGTACCATCCACATAAATCTTTATAGTTTCTATGTGGTACCATTACCAGTAATCTTTATGGTTTCCAATGGGAACCATTCACATAAATCATATGGTTTCTATGTGGTACCATCCACAACCATCTTTATGGGTCTACAAGGTACCATCCACAGCCTTGTTTATGGTTACTATGTGGTACCACCCACACCCATCTTTATGGGTCTATAGGGTACCATCCACAGCTACCTTTATGGTTTCTGTGTGGTACTCTTCACTGTAATTTCCCAAATGCCATAAATGTAATCTCGTGGTGATCTTTTGGTAGTCTCTGTGGGGCCATACTCAACAGCAGTGAGTGAATTACAGTTGACGAGAATTCCAACTAAACCTAGTTCCAACTAGAGTATCAGGATGGATCAGGCAGGTTCAGATAGCAGAAGGAGTTAGGATCACTGGTATCTCAGGATTAGCATGTGTAGCTCAACAGAGCAAGAAAGGGGTTGTGTTGGAGAAAGAGGGAGGGGGAGAGAGCCAAAGAGAGAAAAGAAAGAGAGAGATGGGCATGGGGGAAGGAAAACACATAGTATTAGTTATGCGCTTATCATGTAATGGTTAAGGAATATGTACATTGCCTGTAGAGTACAAAGCAGGGACTCTAAAAAGACCAGCTATGACAGCATAATGAAAAAGAAGAACCAGAAGGTAGCACAGACATGAGGGCGCCCTGGGACATAAAGTGGCCAGCTACTCCACCGTCAACAAACCTGAGTGAACGCATGAGACCGGGGAAGGGGGAGTGTTTTTGGGGTGGGGGGTATCACAGCTTCCAAGCAGCATAAGTCACCAGAATATCTGCACCTTTATATGAGACAAAGCTGTTAACAAACAGCTTGACTAAATAATATATTTCTACAAGATTTTTTTTGGTCTAAACCTAAACAATTAGAATGTGTCTGCGTCCTAGAGACTAATTAAAAGGCTGTTTCTACTGAACATCCAGACTGTAAAATATTACAATAATCCAACCTAGGGGTAATAAAAGCCTGGACTGTTTTTTTCTGTGTACTGACATTGTATTTATCTTACCAATATTTCTGATGTCTATCTGGCTTTGCTAAAACAAGTTTCTCATCAGCATAACAGTGGAAGCTGATGCTGTGTTCTTAAATAATTTTACCCAAAGATAACATATTTAAAGAAAAAAAAGGGCCTAAAACAAAACCTTGTGAAACACATAACCTTATCTTAGTATCCATAAACAAGTCACTATTTACATCTACAAATTGATGACAATCAGTCAAGTAAGACCTGGGCCAGGAGAGGGCAATTCCCTTTACTCCAATAATATTTTAATCAATGGGGTCAAATCTTGCACAAAGGTCAAGCAACACAAGCATGGACACACAACCCTGATCAGAGCCCAGTGGTAATTAATTTACCGCTTTAACCAGGGTTGTTTTTGTGGTATGATGAGGCCTAAATCCTGACTTTTAGATTCCACTAATGTTATTTCAATATATAAACAAAAGTGCTGTGCTACATGACTTTCTAGGATTTAGGAGATAATGGATAAAGTTTGATATTGGCCTATAATTGGAGAGCTAAAGGGATGAAGGTCGGTTTTTGTAATCAAGGCTTTGATATCTGCTAGTTTAAAGGATTTCGGTACATAGCCACTACTGAGAGAAGAATTGATTATTTTTAGAAGAGGCTTTGATTGTTTCTGGTAGGAGATCTTTGCAGTTAAGGGATCTAATAAACAAGTCAATAATTTTGATGAGGAAATGAATTCAATTATTTTCTTCTCCTGAATGGGACTAAAACATTACAGTAGCTGGGCTGATATGGTTGTACTGTCATCTGCATACATAGGTATAAAATTGTGTGGCATTAAATTAAAGTGCCTGATTTTTTAAGCTTGTCATTGAAAAAATCATGACGTCATCGATACTACATATCGGTGGTGTGCCTGCTTCTGTGGTAGTCTTATTCCATGTTAACTTAACTACAGTTTTAAATAATAATAATCTAGGATTATTTTCTATTAGGGTGAAGACATATGTTAAACCAGCAGCACTAAGCTTCTATGGATTTCTATGGATTTATTTTGATTTATTAATTTTTAAGTTAGTCTGTTTTAAGGTGTGTTCGTCTGTGATTGCCACAAAAAGGTGCCAGTTTTTGTATAAAGTACATCTACATTATCTAGATTATTACCTGATCAAGTTGGGGTCAGATAGTGATCCAAAGATCATAACTCTGGAATGTATCGATAAAACTGTGCAGAGTAGCTGATGTGAATGGATGTTTAATGTGGCACCATGGCAAAGTTTATGGCTACGACACTATAAATGAGATGAGGTGAAAAGATAGTTTAAGACTATAGAAGTGTGACTATATTTCCATATTTAATCTGAATGCTAGTATTAAACCAAGAGTCTGGTCAACATCATGAGTGAGTCGTATTATCTTCTGATTAACCCTTACTGAATAAAGAATGGACATAACCACTGTTTTTAATGGGTTTTGCAGATTATTTAAATATATATAAAAATTTCCAGCCATAAATGCTTTGTCTAAAAAACAAACAAGGGTTGAGATTCAAAAATTCACAGAATTTAGAATACAGCCATTTGGGGGCGTTTGGTCTATAAATTATAATTAGTGGAATGGTCTGGGTAGACTTATTATTTAGGCTACATGTTTTATGTTAGTATAAAGATCTTTAAATGTGTTGGATTTTGTGTTGAATTATGGAACAGTATCCTGGAGGGTCAGCTTGATTTAATGCTACATGCTCATTTGAGTCCATGTTTCTGTTAAAAACAGTGCAGTTAACTTCTGATCACTAATAGTTTCATGAACAATAGGCACTTTAAGGGATCCAATTTTACCAGTCCTAACTTCAGTATGGTGTAATTTTATGTTATTAAAACACACTTTCTGAGTATTTTTAAATTTCTCTTAAACTCACAGACACAGTCACAGTCTCAATAAAGTGGAATCTGGATGGTGAGGTCAGCTAGCAGACAGTCAGTTTAGCCTGCTTGCTGGCCTCTGGATTGTCACCAATTAAATAGGTATTTCCTAAGAATATCAGCTATGCTACATGGACCTGACAGGCCAGCCTTGCCCTTAAATCTACTGATTACCTTTAACGCCCACATTGTTTTTGGAGCACCACCTGGACATCCAGCAGATCAGCAACCATAACCTGATGTAAGCTACATTGTCACAACACTTTAGGATGGGGCCAGACCATACTTCTGTGTCAGATATTTTCTTTGCTAATTTACACACATCTACAATGTTACTTTAAGTATATTATTAGCTCGTTTTTGAAAAACCTATGCTGGCTCAAGACCCTATGATTCCCTGTTAATACCCATACCCTGGCTCCCAGTATACACAAGTCTAAAGCTGCTGGTGCCCCTACAGGCCAAGCTACTTTAACATGCCTATAACCAGAGCTCTTTCAGTTTTCTCACTGGGTGCTATACTGAGGACAGCAAACCTATTAGACATGTGAAGCGAAGAGAAGTAGTGCTCTCATCGGCAAGCCTTAGCATTATCTTTGGCTTTGCGATTATGCAGCAGCAGCATCACTCATCATCCCTGCGGTGAGGGCTATAATGCGAGAGTAGGGGGATAGCTAACTCTGCCTAAGGCATCCAGACTTTCTCTTGCAGAATCCACCCTGCTCTTACTGTCACTAACCCTCTCTAGCATCTGGATGCACACCTCTAAAGCTGAGATCTTCTCTGTCAGAGTGCTAACTAATATACACTTATCACAAATAACACTAAAGGACAGAGCAACTAAAGAATGACTGAACACCCTGACTTAACCATGTTAAGTGTTAACTACACCTTAGTCAAAGTTTTATGGAGATTTTATTTTTAGATAGATATGATAAAACAAAAACATTCTATCATGGTCACACTTATGGGCACTGTGAATTATCACTAATCATCTCCACTTGTTCCACAACTCTTGTGGTTTACTTAGATGCTTTTTTTTTTCAAACTTAAGCCATGCTGCAATTTTTAGAAATTAGGGGCTTGCTCTTAGCAACCCTTCCTAGCAAGCCGTATTTGTGCAGTCTTTTTCAAATAGTAGTCATGAACTTGAACATTTACCCTGCTAACTAAGGCCTGGAGAGTCTGAGATATAGCTGTTGTTTTTTCTGCCATTTTTCCATTTCTCAGAGCATTTCATTGTCTATTCTTGGGAAGACTGGCAACTGTCTTTAATGTCTTATACTTATAAGTAATCTTTCTCCCTTCAGAACAATTAACTTCAGATTGTGGCCCTATAACTGCTCCCAGACTTACAATTGTTTCTCTAAAATCACTGCTGATGTTTTTCCTCACTGACATTGTGTTAATAGACACAGGAATGTTCCAGACAAGCAATCTAGAGTCAGTGCTAACACTTCTTACAGAGCCGGTCACACTTGCTGATGATCAATTAATCAAGGACATTTGATTAACAGAACCTGGAAGCTACTTACCCTCGTAATTTCTATGGAAGCAGTAAGTGTACTCAATTTTTCACACACTACCTCTGCATCGTTTTTGTTTTTCATTAAATAATAACAGTGTAATTTGTCATGTGCTGTTGTTCATCCGAGGAGGTATTTACACAATTGGACCTGCTAAGGACCAAATGATTTTTTATCATGTCCTGATAGCTAAAGCTATCAAATTTAAAAAGGGTGTATTTTGTTTTTCATGTGACTGTACATTAATTATATGTGAATCAATTAATAATGGGAATAGTTAAGCAGGGAGTGCTACTATAAATTGACTAGATGAGCTAAAACCTGCAGAGTTACAATGATGGAGAAGGCTTGTAAAATACAGTTTATCGATACTGCTTGGATGATTGTTAAGGTACTTAATGTGTGAGGACATCTGACTTTTATATCATATTTGGTTCTTGCCCAATTTGTTACCACAAAGGTGGAAGAACTCAACACTTATCTTTGGTGTCTAAATCTGTTCTAGCATGACAATGCTCCTGTTCACAAAGCAGAAGTGGTCGGAACAGATCCCTGACCTCAACGTCACTTAAGACTGGATGAACTAGTACACCAGCACCACATCAATGTCAAAACTGGAAGTTGCAAACCGCTCTGCAGGACTTCTTGCCTGACATCAATGCCTGACCTCACTAATGCTTTTGTGGCTGAACGAGCAAATCCCCAGTCACGCTCCAAAATCTGGTGGAATGGCAACTAAAACTAGAATGGGTTTTTCAAAAAGCACATACGGCTGTGATGGACAGGGGTCCATGAACACATGCCTATACAGCGTATATACACACTATACACTGTTTATGTACAATTTTACAATAAATCTTAAGCTGCTGAAGCATTCAGCTGAAAATGAATTATGCACCAGTTAAGATTGCTCAAGATTCAAGTCAAGTCTTTTATTTTATCACTCCTGTTTGCTATTCAGCTCACTGTACGTGAATGGCATTGCATCAAATGCAATAGACGAAGCCATGCTCAGGCACCCATCTGAATAAGGACTTGAGAAAGGGGATTTAACATGCCCTTCCTCAGGCCCGTGAGGCAGCATGGCAGGTGAGTGACAGGCTTTACAAAACAGCAAATCCATCCTGCTCCCTGGTCCTCCTTCCACAGCTGCTGTCTGGGAGAACAGGGCTGCGTGCATCTCAACAGCTCACAGATGTTACCAGAGTCTCTCCAGAGCTTAAAGCAGTGCCAAGCTGATAAACATTTTAAAATATGAATGTGGGTGTGCATTTTTTGAAGATGTGTCATTAAAGTGGGTGGGACATAAGCAGATAAGGAGAGTGCAGAGACCTGGGGTTTTATTTCTTTTCTTGTTGAATGTCTTTTAGTAAGAATCTGGAAAATGAGAGCACGACTGTCTTATTCATGCTTTTTATTATTATTATAATAATAAGTATTACTATTATTATTATTGTTATAATAATAATAATAATAATAATAATAACAATAATAACAATAATAATAATAATAACAATAATAACAATAATAACAATAATAATAATTATAATTATTATTATTATTATTATTATTATTATTATTATTGTTATTATTGTTATTATTGTTATTATTATTAACAAACATTTGTTGTATCAGATCCCTCTAATTTTTGGTGAACATACACTGTCAGAGTTGTACAGATATATGTAAGGTTAATTAAAGTCATATAAATGTTCGAGCATTACAATAAAATAAACTATTTAGATACAAAACTGCCTCAAGCCTCTAACACATCAGTGTTTTATTTTTGATGATTATTGCGGTTTGTGCTTTTATTACCACCATTCATTGTTCCACTGTACCTCCAGCGTCTGTTGCTATAAACATCACTTACATTATTAATACAGAAAAATGGGCAATAATAAAGACCTTAAACATATGCAGTAAGACATATGAAATTACGCAGTTAAAGAGAAATGCTTCACATCAAAGCTGTTCTATACTATAAATTCTTAACAGTATTTCTGATGAAGCTTTCATATACACCATCAAGCTTTTCTTAAAGGTGCATTGAATAGAAAACTGTAAATGTATTTTCCTTGGCATAGTTGAATAAGGAGAGTTGACATTTCATGAACCTCAAATACTACTGTCTCCTCTTTTAAATGGAAATCCCATGTATGCAAAAGATGGAGGTATACCTGGTGACTTTTTAAAAACCCTAGACTGTTTGGTAGCAGGCCTGACTCATTAATATTTACACCTCGAAAGTTTACGTACCCCAGCCAAAGTTCTAGCGCAGGCAATATAACCTAGAGCTGCACAGCTGAAACTGTTCAACGCTTCTGCAAGTATTGTGAAGAACGAAATCATGACAACGGTGCAACAACAATGGAAATGTCAGACTATGAGCAGAAATGTGCCATTCCTGGCTGTGAAGGGGATGTCAACACTTTTCAGGACAGATTTTGGTTTCTGTGAGTGTACGCTGCCGTGTCTGTCTGCATCTGCTCACTGGGCCTGTCTATCCTCTCTGTTTTGGACTAGTGAACTACTTTTTTTTAGACTATACCTAAAAGCCAAGGATTGCAACCAGTGGATTGTCTGCCTTAAATAAAATATCAGATTACTCAACCTGGTCTATTTGGATTTGTTTTCTCTCCCACAGGTGATGCTAGCATCACAACCTCAAATACAACCTGTAGGTATCTAGCCACATGTGAAGGTAGATCATCTTAAATTGAAAGTATTAATATGTATAGGACATATATGTATGTTAATATGTATAGGACATAACAAGACATAACTCAGAAGCTAACTAGTTTGGTTGCTTAGAAAGATATCCATTCTATAGCTAACTCACTCTTTGTAGCTAATGTTAGCTTCTCAGGTGCTGAACTGGATATGTCTTGTTACTGTGTTCAAATTGGTTTTGTCTGTCAACTATGTACATCTTTACCTTTTTGCATTTTAAATGTCCTCATATCAGCTAAATAATACAGGTTGTGAGAGGTTTGTGTTCTTCCTTGCTTGTGTACACTATGACAATAAATTCTTAAATACTGAATTATGGACCAGCCAATCAGAGCAGAGCTCAGAAATGTTAATTTGCAAAAAAAATGCTTTTTTTATTTACTGGAAAACATAGTGTTGTAAGTTCTAAAAAGCCATCTGGACATTTTTGCCTGACCAATCACATTTCTTCTAGGTAGACATCATAGACAAATTACAAATATTGAATGCATTCTGTTGCACCTTTAATTTTTGAAATTGACTTTTGAAATCACTGTATATGCTTTCTGTTTTGGTTTGTGTTCCCATTGTGATCTGGTCTATTCCCACAAGGTTTCATTCATGCAATGGACAAAACACCTTACCCTCCTACTGTTCACCAGGTGCCATGGTTTGGGGCTCCCCCACACTGTGTTTCACACGAATGGGTTAAATGTGGAGGTCACATTGCTCTGTGTGCAAATAGTTCACTTCCATTTCTGAGTCTTATTGATTATTTCATACATTACTAAGCTTTGCTTCCTGGTTCAGTGTTTTGTTTCTAGATGCTCTCATGTATTACCATTAATGATTATGAATATGTTTATGATGACCCTGCCTGCCTGTATTTTGACCTACCGTCTCTACTGCATGTTGTCATGACACTGAATGCTTTTTTTTTTTTTTCCTGGCCCTTGAGTGATTTTTATTGTATGTTTTATTATGAAATACAGAGATATGCATATTTCAGTCAGCTATAAGTCAGCAGTCAATACAGTAAACATACAGACACATATACATATACAGTATACATATACATATACTGTATATGTGTATATAAATGCATTCACAAGTCGTAATATTCCCACAGTTTTCCCTTTTCCCACAATTTTCCTTTTCTGTCTCTATTTGCAAATTCCATTAAACTTTATTTCCATCACTTCCATGCAAATCTTTTTTTTTCCTTGGGTTATGTCTTGCATATGTAGACTTTATATTTTTCATCTGAATCACATTATGTTCACTCCAGCACTCTGCAATTTCTGTTATACCTATTTTTTTTCTCGTCAGAGGTCTAATGATTTTTCAATTGCTGTGTTCGTCCTTGTATAACCAGCTCATTGTAAAGTCTTCCATGAGTTACTTTCTTTCTCTCATTTTAAATTTATTTAAGAATTTAATTAAATCTAATTCAATAATTGAATTGTGATTAAAATTTATGCATGTGTATAAATTTAAACAAATATGGGGATGGATATTAACCTCACCATTTACATTTACATTTTTATCATACATGTTTACTATAATGATATTAAGATAAGATTAGACTTTAAAGACAGCTTGTAGTATTTTACTTCTGACAGCTATAAGTGCTTCTTGAGGTCTGTGTTAGTATTACCAAGGGGAACGAGTGAAGAGAATCATGTCAGAATTGGCTGATATGGTGCTACGGTGCACTTCAGTGTGGAGGTGTTAAAGGTATTCCCCTTGGCCTTGTCCTCTGTGTTGAGGTTACATGAGCATGTGTACAGTTGTGACCTTGCTTCACCTTGGCTCCATGGAAAGAGCTTAATAGCACTCGTGACAGCATTTCAAAGAATTCAGCAACATACTTCTGACCTTTAAGGAAAGAAATGTTCTGGAAAAAAAATCATGTAATAATTAAAGTTTATATATATAAAAAAATAATAATAACCTAATCATAATTAATGTAACTTTGTAACACATTCCTCAAGTATAATTTTGCCATATGTTAAACCACCAGTAAATTGAAAACAGTAAAATAAATTTGCAGTGTGTAACAAAATGCAGAACACATACTTGTATCTGTATTCACATCTGTACTTGGGCATTTTTTATATATACTTTAAATATGATCCCTACAGCTGAAAACACTGGGGGGTAAAAACAGAAATGCCAGTAATGGTATGTGATTTCTAGCTCTGACAGTTCTTCAGCTTCAGCTACATCACTCGAATTAATCTCAACTGGAGCTGTCAGTGGGACATTTATTTATTTACTTACTTATTTGTTTGTTTATTTATTTATTTAATCCAGCTTTTTTTGGTTATTATTTTTATACCTCGGTTTTTTATACCATGGTTAAAATGCATTGTATGATAAATGCAAATCAGGAATAATGTTAAGATTATAAAATATTTTTTTGTACATACTATTTGATTCCATACTATCTAACTTACTATCCCATTTCAGTGGAGATTATTCTAGTATATAATAGCTACTCAATGATTTTTAATGCAGTATGTAAGTACTAGTATGGTCATTGGTTAAAAACCTTATTAGAATCGAAGTAACAATTTGCCTTTAAAAATGTAGTGAAAGAAAGGAAATGAAAGTAGAAAATATTCATATAATACACTATGTACACAAAGTACAGTACTGAATTTCTTTACACCACTGCTTCTGGCCAAGTGTGTGTTTTTTCCAGCATTTATTCAATTTAACCCAGTTTGGCTGTGCTGCTGAAAATAAGATGCACACACTGAGCCTAGTCTTTCCCTCCTGGTAAAATCATCTTTGTTAGTGGAATGAATAACAAATCTCCCATTTGCAGTGAATTGCCTTGCTGAGATGATTTCAGCACAATGCAGGCTCATAAGCAATATGCAATATGTTTGTTCCATCTCAACTCCTTTCCCATTACCAGTTGTGTGTATAAAGTAGCAAATGGGTTCAGCTGGAAGCTTGGGGCCTCTTGCTTAGAATTATGAATGCAACCATTTTATTTTCTCTATCAATACTGAATTTAGCTCACCCCCTTAAATATGGAGTAAAAACCAAATATGCACTGTAATACAGAATACATAAAAGAAAAACGATCTATCTGTAAAACAAACACAACTCGTTTTAAGGTTTGGATATCTCAAAATAATAAACACCAGTCCTTTGGCAAACTATCCATTATGAAACAGTGGCATAGCTTCAAGGTTTATTTGTGTTGCAAACAGGTACAGAAAACTGGTATGGTCTTTTTATTAAATGAATCAAAGCTGGAAAAATAATAGAAAAATCAAAAGGGTGATGTAGAGAATTACAGACCAAAATACAGAACAAACAGCACAGTCTCAGGAAGGTTGGTGAAGTTGGATGGTGGAGTGTGTGGTTTGTAGACTGAGGGTCACAAGCACTGGAAAGCATGAGGATTAGACCAGAGGGAACAGCTCCTGGCACTCAGACTGCCAACAGCAGGAGACTAACAAGATCTGTCCAGGCTATAGTTTACCAGTCCATCAAGTGATGAAAACACAAACAGTAGGCTGTCTAGAATGATGCTTCAGTCCACAGTGGAATGATGACCTGATGATGAGTCATCCATGCCCAGTGGAAGGACTACGAAATGGACCACTGAAATCTGGTTGTAGTGAAAACAAACCAATTGTTATGGAAATCTAGTTGACTTTTCGCTGGACATCACAAGGAACAACTAACTGTTTCTTTTGATTTTAACTTGATATTTATAGTCATAATATATTGGATTTTATCAGACATGATCAGAAGTCTGTGAGTTCAAATCCAACCACCACCAAGCTGTTACTGCTGGCCCTTAACCCTTAACTGCTCGATTGTATAAATAAAATAAATGGATAAAATGACATTTCTGAATACCCCAGCAAGTAATGAGTAAGGGGGCAATGTCCGGAACATGGCTGACATTTTAAAAGTCACCATATTGGATCAAGGGTTCGTTTTTCCAATGAGAAGGTGGTCTTTAAACACGTGTGGGTTTTTTAAAAAATGTTTTTTATGTTTAGTTTGCTTCTTTTTCTTAGTATTTAGCTTAAATATCCTGGTATCTTGTTTTTTTTTTTTGGTATCCTCTCTTTGCTTTAATGACAGTGTGCACTAGACACTGACTCTGACACTGAAGTTAGAGCTGATCAATTTTAGATCAATCCATTTGAAGGTCGTCTGAACATGTGCTTTAATAGAAGGGATAACACTCATGGAATATCTGATCTCTTGTACAAATGAGTTAACAAGGTCACACATTGCATATTACGTTTATTGCATTTAAAAAATGTGTCACTTTTCCTGTTTCCTTTTTTAGTTTGTTAGTATTTTTTTTTATTTCAGACGGTGTATATAAATAGTATGTCTTAGCATAGATTTAAGTCTCTTGAATATAGATGGAGTGTTGGACAACGATCCGTCTAAAGACTTTCAATCAGCTGGTGTTCATTAAAGAATTCAGTAATCTCTCTTGACCTATTCATGTGGATAGGGTCATCCTGAAAGAGACCACTCCCGTTGGGATAGAAATGTTTTATTATAGGATTAAAGTAATCAGTCAGAATAATGTTGTATTGAGTTGCAGTGACACTTCACTCTAAGGGGACAAGTACAGGCAAACCATACAGCAAAATACATAAACACACCCCAAAGCAGAACAGAGCCACTGGGATGTTATACACATAAATGTGTGCTGGCATTCAAAAAACACCTGAGGTTGATTTCTATGCAGGACAATAAAATGTCCATTCAGTACCATGGTGCTTATATTAAAACAAGCCTCTTGTGCTGAACAGAACTCAGTGGACAAATGGCAGGTAAGGGTTCTGTTTTTCAATGTCTCTAGTCCATAACATCTAACACCAAAACTTGGATGCAGGAGTGTTTGTCTCATTTTCTTTCCAGACACATGATGCAACATCTGTCCTGCTGTTCTTGGATCTGGAATGGTACAAATAACAAATCCAAATGGATAAAACTGTGCTGTGTGTAGATATTCAAAATATATGTGGTAAATTAATATTAAAAGGTGTTTGATTTGATGGTCGCTCCATCTACTACACTACTCTTCCTGAACTTAGTGTGAATAGTAATTTTCTATATTATAATAGTGCTCAATGGTAGGCAGCCGTGGCCTAGTGGTTAGAGAACCGGTCTCGTGACTGGAAGGTTGCGGGTTCGATCCCCAGCCAGGGCAAGACACGACTGAGGTGCCCTTGAGCAAGGCACCTAACTGCTTCCCGGGCGCCATGGTTTGGGGCTGCGCCCCCCCCCCCCCCCCCCCCCCCCCCCCCCGCGG
>JAOVVF010000036.1:9667800-9678315 GCA_028565595.1 Duopalatinus emarginatus | reverse complement strand
TGTCTGTGAGGGGAGACATCAGCTCAACTGTTTAAGAGTCTGATGGCTGTGGGAAAGAAAGAGTTCTTTAATCTGGTGAGATTATAATGTATAATGTAGCCAAGGAAAGAATAAAATGGAGTGAACTAGGGAGCAGCTGACAAACAGACGTGAGGTAGGATCTGGGTGATCATGCCACAGGTGAATCATTCATACAGCAGTAGAAAAGACAACAAAAAGAACATAAAGCTGAAAGGAACAAGAAAATACAGCCTAAAATAGTGTAGCAGATTCTTCCTCTTTTTTTTTTAAAGAAAGACAAGATGTTTTCACTGATTTTGATGGCTTGGCTTGCGTACAGCACCTGATTTAATCTTGTTAATAATGAAAACTGTAGAGAATCTGAAAGCATTCTAACATCATCCCTTGGGGGCTTTAGGCACTTGTGACAAATGGCCCAGAGAATAATTTGTATAATTATGAACTCTATCTGACAAGCAGATCACTGAAATCATTGATTAATAAATAGCAGTTTTATGTGAAGTATGTGATTCACACATTGGCTATTATTATGTATGAATAAATCTGCATGACATTAATGTTTGTTTTGAATTTATTGCATGTGTTTAGAAACTGGAACATTTCCAAATGTCCATTTGTACATATGACAGTATTATATTAAAAAAATATTATTTAAACATTTTCATGAATACACATGTTCTCAGATGTAGCAAAATTTGTGTCTATGCCACATCCAATATACATTTAAAATATCGTTCAGTTCTTTTCACATTAAAAATGTATCCAAGCTTAAGAATTTATTATATAGTCCTGCATATGAGGCCTGTTTTTAAATTCATTATCTATGCTACATACAATTTGAATTAACATCTTATTAAATGGGGAAGAATATAATCAGTTCCTTAATTCAATGAGCCTTTTCATATAAGCACCTGTCAGATAATGCCTTATTTCTTCAAGACCATATGATGAGCTATTCCAGTGCCTGAGACCTAATCAAACAATCATTTGCTTCACACTCATGCATGTCCCACTTCCACTGTAGCAGTGTGGAAGAAGGTCACGGCCTGCTTAAGAGCTACGCATGATCTGCTGCGGCTTCAATCCAGGGACTGAAGGACAGGTCGAGACACAATATAAAAAGAGAAAATGAAATATCTATCTGCTGAATTCTGTCAGGATTCATCTGTTGATCTACACATGAGTGTGTTGGCATACATCAGAGACATAGGAGAGAATGGCCTTCTTAGAGCATATAAAAGCTTTCTGGTGAAGAACGAATTCATTAATATGCCAAATTACTGAAAGCCTCTTAGAGACTTTTTTCTATCTACAGAGAATTTGATTTTTTTTTTCTTCATATGCTGCTTCTTTTTTTTCTTTTTCTTTTTTTTTTTTACATGGTAGCAGAACAATCCTTTTGAAAAAAAGAATTGCAATGCGGTATTGTTACATTATATAACCTACTTTGGCTTAATGCTTTTGATACAGTATTCATCTGATATAGCTCATTAGAGATGCCTAGGCTTTGTTATATGTTGCATTCTTTCTTTATCTCTTCTCACAGAAAATTAAAGGGTAGATTTGCAAAAGATGCAATTTTCTCATCTGTCTTCTCTTGCTCTCATTAAACACAAATGGCATTACCTCCAAGTTAGATTAGCAAGTTAAGCTATTAGTGCACCAAATAGGAACAGGAAAGGAAGCAGTAGTCAGTGCAAAGGGAATGAAGGAGATAAGGAGAAAATGGATGTTTAAAAAAAGTAAAAGAAGGCAAAGTTATGTAGAAGGAAAAAGAAGCACTAGATTTGGATAAAGTGCTTGTCTCTGGCTCTTCAAGGACACCTACGAAGCAAGACAAGCGGGTTCAGGCATGCTCGGCTGCTGTTTCTCTGTACGACTGCATCTCAGCACGGTGACAAACACCTTTTGTCTTTTAGACGCCAATTGTGTTAAGAGCCAGCTTGAAATCTCAGCTCACGGTGCAATACAATTCAGCAGAGAATCGAACTCTTATCCTGAGAGCTCAGCAGCATTTCTACCACATCACACACACTCAAAAGAATTAGGTTTCCAGCTGAACTTTTGGCCTTTTCAGTAGACCAGGCAATGATAAAGCTCACAGATTGAAAGAAAAAAAGGGCGTTCTTGCAAGGTGAGATGAACAGTTAATGGATTTTGCCTGCTGCCAAAAAATCTCCATTGCATTGATGGCTCTGGGCTGTATGCAGATCGAGAGCTGGTGTTTTCTTTTACCAGGCTTTAGCACAACACAAACCTTGTACTGGTTACATATAGCCTAAGACAAGACAATACAGGTCTTCTCATGTCAATTTTTTTTTTACAATTTTAAATACACAATATGTGGAACATGCCTGTAACCACCACATATCATCATATATCATCATATTTTATAGTTATAGTTATAGTTATAGAAGGCATTGAACATAAGCACACCATCCATGTCACCCAAATGTGGATGGGTTTCCTTTAATGTCTCAGGGAGTTTTTCCCTGCCATGTTGCCTCTGGCTTGCTCATAGGCGATCAAATTTATATAATATGTGTTTTTTTTTCTAAAAAGCTGCTCTGTAAAAAAAGATAAATAAAAACCCAGACAACTTGTACAACAAATACAATTTGTTTCAACTTATTACAAGCAAATGTTTGCAAATTAACCTTTCAGGTATAAAAGTCTGCTCAAGTTCACAAAATATTTACATTTACATTTATCCAGAGCGACTTACAAGGTTACTGGTATTACAGGTAGGCCAACATAGTGTTAGGAGTCTTGCCCAAGGACCCTTATTTGTGTAGCACAGACTGGCGGCCCAGATCGGGAATCGAACCCAGGTCTCTCAAATGGGAGCCCAGTGATGTTACCACTGTACCACACCAACCAAAATATAAATAATTTCATTCAAATAAACAATTAATGAACACATTAATGATAGTTGGCAGAACATACCTGTTTGTGGATATAATATTTAAGGCTAAATATATATGTATATATATATATATATATATATATTTTTTTTTTTTTTTTTTTAAAGGACCTGATAAAATAATTTAAAAAGTTGATTATTAAATTTTGTACATTTTATATATATTTTGTAAGGAACTAATATTCAAACCTATTTAGCTAGATATTACTGAAAAATGTGGCTTCAAGAACCAAAAAGTGAATTATTATCTGCCGGGGGGAAATTTCAACTAAATTTTACATCCAATCGTATATAAGTTTACACAAAATTACTTTTATATACCTTTTGGTGTGCTCTGGGTCATATACTCAAATCTAAATAAGATTAACAAAACAATGTTTGTAAAATGTTTGACCTGAATTTGTTAAACTTACTTATATTATATAAGAACTCCACCTACTAAAGTAAAGTGAAAGTGAACTGTTTGCCTACTGTGTTTTCACACAAAGGAATGTGAACACTAGAGGGCAGTGAAGGCACTTGCCCGGAGCAGGGGGCAGAGCCTGTTGGCGGGTTAGTTGCATTTACATTTACGGAATTTAGCAGACGCTCTTATTTAGAGCAACTTACAAGGTTATTGGTATTACAGGTTGGCCTATGTAGTGTTAGGAGTGTTGCCCATGGACCCTTATTGGTGTAGCACAGACTGGCTGCCCAGATTGGGAATTGAACCCAGGTCTCTCACATGGGAACCCAATGATGTTACCACTGTACCACAGTAGTTGCCTTGTTCAGAGGCACCTTTGTTGTGTCTTGCCCTGTGCAATTAACATTTCTACATTTGTTCAGCAAACTAGTCACTGTTTTTTTTTTTAGTGTACATACATACATCTGAATAGAATCGAATATTCAGAATTTCTAGTTGTTTAACACCCACACAACATGCTCAGTTACTGTTTACATGCAAATAGACTCACCTGGACACACGCACACAATTTAAAGACCATTCAAGAACATAGCCAATGTATAATTCAGTGTTGATTTGCCAGACATACAAAGCCTATGTTTTTCATACATGTTTTTCTGGTTCATGATCTTGTTTCTGTTCTTTGGTATTATGATTCTCCTTTTTGCTCCATTTAGTCCTTTTGTCTATCGTCTGACCTTGCGCCTTGTTTTTTTTTTTGTTTTTTTTTCAAATAAAGCCAACATCTGCAATAGCATCCGTCTCTGTTGCCTGACAATATACTTCACCATCTACATAGAGGGAGCAGGTGTGCTAGACTGTCAGCTGGCAGTAGCGCCTCAAGGCCTTCTCATTGGGGAAAACACCAGCAGCATGACACTATCAACGTGAAACTCCTGGATATCACTGCAAACTCACCCCGTTACTAGCTGCAGTGGTGGTTTGTCCTCCATAGGTATAGTCAGGACAAATACTCTATAGAGACCCAGACCCCTGTATTTTGCCAGCAAATAAGGGGTTTCTTATTTAACACAAAATCACCCAGTTCATCAGTCTGCTGACTGACAAAGGTCTCAAGGAAAGAGGAAATCATGTCATTGCTTCATCAAGTTTTTCAGTGAGTTTTCAACCATTCATCAGAGGGAAAGGAAGTGGGTTAGCAGCTTGCACCCAAGGCATCCTCTTCATGGACTTCAAAATGTCCATATGTTCTGACAAAGTTTCACTGGACTCATTTATTGACCTTTCCATTCATCTGGACCAACTTGCCATAACCATATCAATAACATCTCCATAATAAGTGACCATGGAGAGACATCCATCTCTCCAATTCATGCATAAGACATACTCAGCAGTGTGGAACATTAAAAGCACAAAAGGGAAAGACTATGGCATTACTCTGGTGATCGTAAGCATCAAGTGTCACAGTACCCTTTTTGGCTGCTGCTGTCAGCTTCCAATGCATGCAAACCTACAACCCAAATATATCCTGAGCTGAAATGACATGGTCATGCTTACTGACTCATTGACAAGTCTCCAAGCTTCTAGTTACCTCAACCTCCACAGAAACCCCCAAAGGCTCAGTGGTCAAAATTCATTGGCGCTGTGATGGCCGGCACCATTCCTCCATGTTAATGGATTTATCCATTGTCTGCAAATAAATATAAAGCTATGGCTATAAACAGTGGTCTCAAAGCTCTCGAACACTGGTACATCATCCACCTGCTATGTGAGTCAGCCTGTGACCACATGGACAGTGAGAGATGGTCTGAAAGACTTATGAGGCACTGCAGGACTGCCTCTAGGTTACAGACTGGCTGGCACTCTGTGAGCAACACAGAGAGACATCAACAATCTCACAGAATGCATCACGGACTACATTAACTTTTGTGGGGAGACCACTATCCCAACCAGGATTGTTAAATGCTACCCAAACAACAAGCCGTGGGTAACAAAGGACATTAAAGCTCGCCTTAACAACAGAAGAGGGCCCTCAAAGCTTGAGACAGGGAGGAGGTGAGGACGATCCAGAGGGAACTGAAGAAACTTAAGCAGAACAACATGAGGGAGGGCCAACGAGCTAAATCTGTTCTTTAACAGATTTGTCACTGCAGGCTCTACCCTCCACCATCCTGACTCCTCTGCTGACAATCCTCAGCAGTTCACTCCACTCCCCCTCCCTCACCCTCCTAATAGCCCGCTCCCTTCTGTGATAGTCCACCTCACACCTCCACCCTTCACCCATCCGTCACCTCTACAGTGATTCTCACTGTTGACCAGCTGGGAAGACAACTAAAGTGACTCCACACAAACAAGACTGCAGGCCCTAATGGGGTCTTCTCCAGTGTGCTTAAAGCCTGTGCCACCCAGCTTTGTGGAGTACTGCACCATGTCTTCAACATGAGCCTGAGTCTCCAGAGGGTCCCTGTGATGTGGAAGGCATATTGCATTGTTCCTGTTCTGAAGATGTTGCGACCCAGTGATGTCAAGGACTACAGGCCATGGAGAGGCTTGTCCTGGATCAGCTCCGGCCCATGGTCCAGCCATTTCTGGATCCCCTCCAGTTCGCCTATCAGCCCTACCTGGGAGTTGAGGATGCCATCATCTACCTGCTCAACCGAGTCTACGCTTACTTGGACAAGCCAGCCAGCACTGTGAGGGTCATGTTCTTTGACTTCTCCAGTGCATTCAACATCACACTCTTCTTGGTGACAAGATGACCCCCACCCCCCACTCTGTGTCAGGGATTGTTGACTACCTGACTGGCAGACCACAGTATGTATACCTGCAGCACAGTGTCAGACAGAGTGGTTAGCAACACGGGAGCCCTGCAGGGAACTGGTGGTGGACCTGAGGAGGAACAAGGTGACCCCTGTGTCTATCAGTGGGGTCAGTGTGGACACTGTGGAGGACTACAAATATCTGAGTGTGGATACTGACAATAAACTGGACTGGGCTAAGAACACTGGTGCCTTATATAGGAATGGCAAAAATCGTCTTCTATCCTCTATGCTGTTGCATGCTGGGCCTGCAGGCTGAGGGTGGCATATGCCAACTGACTCAACAAACTGATCCACAAGGATGGTGATTTTGTGGGAGTGGAGCTGGACTCACTGATGGCAGTGTCGGATGAGCCTGCTGTCTAAGCTAGAAGACATTATGGACAATGGCTCTCGCCCACTCTACGACACCGCCATGAGACACAGGAGCATGTTTAGTGCACCACAGAGTGCCACAGGAGGTCATTCTTGCCTGTGGCCATCAAACTCATTGTTGCTCATCTGAGCAATTTATTATGTGCAATAACTCAGAGGTGCAATAATAATTTAAACTGCTTTATTCAGTAGGTTCCAAACTTGTTATCACAGCCACTGCCTTTTATTGTATTTATAAGAATTTAATGTAAACATTGCTTTAAATTATTAGTGTGTTTATTCTTTTGTATAAAGGGGTGCCACTGAAACAAGTGAAATTTCCCCATGACTCTAGTTCTTTCAGCACTAGAATAACTATGTAATGCAAAAATCTGCACACAGCTTTATCTACAGTACATAGTGTTTATAACCAAATATCAAAAATCGTATCAAAGAAAGAGACAGGGAAATAAGGAAGAAGAAAGCCTTTAGCTCGACCTCTGGCCACTGAGAGTATTGCATAATGCCATATGGGCTTTCCTGCACTCCTGCAGTTTAACCAAAGTCTTATCAATGATGTGCTGCATGACCCGCTGAGAGAATTCATCATTGCTTATTTTGACAACATAGTGATATATTTCATCTCCACAGAAATACATGTCTCTCATGTAAAACAGCTTGACTGCTTGAAAACGTACCTCAATGTAAAACTGGAGAAATACAAGTTCCACATGATACACCAAAGTGTGGTTCCTGTGGTACATCTTCAGCACCGAGGGGTTCCTTACGGCCCAGGGACAAGCATCAGTGGTACTAACAGTGATCTAACCTTCCACAGTCAAGGATCTTCAGAGGGTTTTGGGGTCCATAAATTTCTGTCATCAGCTTCACTGCAGCCCCACTAACATCATTGTTGAATAAACATCCTAAGAACCTAAAGTGGGACTCGGCAACAGAGAACATGTTTATCAGAATCATTGTGGAGGTCAACGCAATCGAGACAGGGGTCAGGGATGTGTTATCTCAGTGTTTCGGTGATAAGTCCACCCTGTGGCAGAAAACTGGGTCTTAACTATGACATTAGTAACTGGAGGGGGAAGCATACTCCTTTACCATTTTTATTAACTATAATAACTTCAGCTGTGGCCTAGTGGTTAGGGAACCGGTCTTGTGACCGGAAGGTTGTGGGGTCGATCCCTGCCCAGGGCAAGACACGACTGAGGTGCTCTTGAGCAAGGCACCTATCTCCCCCAACTGCTCCCCGGGCGCTGTGGTTTGGGGCTGCCCCCTGCTTAGGGCAAGTGTGTTCACTGCCCCCTAGTGTTCACTGGTGTGTGCGTGTGTTTCGCTGCACGGATGGGTTAAATGCAGAGGTCACATTCCTCTGTGTGCAAACACAGTAGGCAAATAGTTCACTTTTAATCTCAAGACAGCCAAGAGGCTACTTTCCCATCAAGCATGCTGGGCCCTGTTCTTTATCAGACTTCATTTCACTCTGTCCTTCTGGCCTTGGTTCAAAGAACACTAATGTCAACAAAATCAACATCACACTCTTCTTAGAGAACACTGGATTATAAACTTGGCTGCCATAAGGTAGACACACTTTCCTAATATGGACAGGACAAATGTCACTAAAAGGTTGGAATTATCAGAAGCCAGTAAAGGAAAGAACAGCAAAGCAGCTTACTAGGTTTTGAGACAGACCTGCGGTCAATAATCTGCCTTCTAAATTACATGTCAGGTAGAATCATCTCTATTTAGTCAGCTGTGCCTCACAGAGCAGCAAAGCATCTCACTAGATTTTGAGACGGAGCTACAGCCATAGCAAAATATTGTCAAGTGTTTCGTACCGGTTGTTTTATCGTCCATGTTTCTCTGGTTTTGGTTCACTGCCCCATAGTCTGCTTGTTCATTGTCTGACCTTGTGCTTGTTTTTGTGCACATTTGTGCCTTACGTTTTGGATTTGTCTCCCTGTTTTTTAAATAAAGCCAACACCTGCAACTGCATCTGTCTCTGCCACCTGATGCCCTAATTAAAAGGATATTATGTTGGAATTTTCCCAAAATTTGATAATCGTTGTATTTATGTAAAACCAACTGCATAAAAATTGAAAGCAGTGCATGAGATTTTTTTCTTGATTATTCAGCGAAGAGACGATATTCGAACAAACTCTTTTCTATAAGTCCTTCTTGGAAAAGAGCCTCGTCACACTGAGATAAACATTTTAATGCAAAGCCCAACACTGGATTCTGCGGATGAAAATATGCACATATTTAATTAGATGAACCTCCATTTACATAAATAAATGTCAGTTTCAGTTCCAACACAAAAATATTAAGATTAGAGGCAATCAACTGTCAAAGATTGATTGTAAAATCATTTTTTTAATGTTTCAGCTGTAGTGTCTTGCCTTAATGTCCACACTGTTTGAAAAAATACTGATGTTGGTGATAAATTATTAATTCAATATCAGTTTATACGTTCTTTCCTCTGGCATTGTTTAGCTTTTTCACTCCTGGTCAAAGAAAAAAAATCTCTTAGTAGTATTATCAAACATCCCATGGCATTTGTTTCTATTCTGTAGTATTTATGTGACTATAATAAATTCCTTCCAGGCCGCTGCTGGAGTGGGAAGAGGGCTAATGGCTGCTCATTTGATGGCTAATCTATTCAGGGAGCTAGGCAATAGAGCAGAATGGAGCAGGGGGCTTTGGTATAAGTCTAAGCAGGTATCATTCAGCCTGGATTCACGCACCGTGCACCTCACATTAATTTGATGCTGAGTAGATCTGACAATGCATTTCTCTTAATTAGTAATTAAAAGCGAGGGCCAGTGGACAGCATAATGAGGTCTCGCTAATGCTTTGATGTACATCTATGACTGACATGCTTTTTTTCCCTGACATGAAAAATGAGGCTAAACTTTTCCCTGCTGGAAGCATTTAGATGACATCATATTACATTGAGCAAGATTACTTAATTGCATTGATGCCACATGCTTCCTAGGTAATAGTTAGGCTAACCTCATGGAAAAAGTCATCACAGGATACTTCATACACAGGAGAGCTGGGATGTTTTTTGCACTTTTTTCCCCCAAGGTGTCTGCTGGAAAAGAAAGAAAGAAAGAAAGAAAAGTGGACATTTAATTTCATCTTGGAGACAGCAACAGAGCAACAATAGATAATCTGAGGTCAGGGCGTGCTTATTTCATTTTATTTCAATAAAGGAATGTTTCCTTTATCATGATAGAAAAACGCTCTTAAGATTGTTATTCTAAAGATTTGCTTCTTTAAGTCCCCCCCCCCCCATACAAAATATGAAATTTAAGCTATAAGAAGAAGATTCATAGAAGAAATAACATGCCTACATAAAATCACAATCAATTTGCATTGCTGATGCCTTAAAATACTTAGTCTTTCACTAAGACACCACAAACAGTTTTATTTCGATTTTTTAAAAAATATTATATTATGCTAATAATTATGATATACCCTGAGTTAATAAACACAAAGTATATGTAGGAGCAGGTTACAGAGATAAGTATTATATATCTTTCTTGCTGTCACATCTACAAAGGTTCAGATTTCTTAGAGGTTAGCTAGGAATTACTCCTGGTTTGGGTGAAAAATAATAATCTGTAACTTTTGATGTTTTATTTAAACTTTCAGCTACTGCCACAATACTAAAAATGTAGTCCAGTTAGAAATGTTGCTGCTTGTAGTTTTCACATCTATTAAAAAACTTGTTTTGGATTACCTGATAACTTTATGTTATATTAGGTGATAGTGCAAATACATTTGTAGTGTTTATTGCTTTTTCATAATTATGCAATTAAATCATACACTAGCAAAAACATCATGTGAACAATGTGTTCGAATATGAAGCAGAACTGCACTGAACGCCACATGTCAAGTAGTCAAGTCAAGTAGTTTTTTATTGTCATTTCAACCATATACAGTGTTGTACAGTACATAGTGAAACAAAACAACGT
>JAOVVF010000036.1:9637793-9650723 GCA_028565595.1 Duopalatinus emarginatus | reverse complement strand
AATAAACTCCCTTACCATTTTCTCTTGTCCCAGCAGTTTTTAACAAGTACTTTTAGCATAACATGTGTTCACCATTTATAATTGTAACATTTCACTTTGAAGCCTTATTCATTTACATAGATTAAAAATCCAATTAATCGCGATTAACTATATGAAATTCTGAGATTAATCGCGATTAAAATTTTTAATCGTTTGACAGCCCTAGTTATTACCCTTGAGAAATCTCACGTTAGGTTAGGAAGATACTACAACCAACTTGTGTCTGTCTTGACATGGACTTAGCTAATGTCTGATGTTAGTCTCACCTTTGACTTGGCATGCTGTCATACTTGATTTTGACTTGGCAACGACTATCGTCTTGTTTTTTGCCTTGGTCTTATACAGATGGTCTAGAAGCCAACACCATTAATTTGTCATCGGGAACAGCAATCAGAGTGTGATCTAAAGCAGATTTCATTTCTTTTGTGACATTTTTATGTACTTTTTTTACACTATATATATTTAAGAGTTTATACACTGCCTGGCCAAAAAAGTCTCTGGAGGCAATGTTATGATCTGGGGTTGCTTTTAGTGGTCAGGTCGATGCACCGCAAAACATTATGCGGTAATAAAAAAACGAAGTTAGCCGAATACCTGAATGAGCAGAACGACAATGCCAAAATGAATCAGGCTCAACTAGTGAAAGAATGATTCAGGGAAGTCCTGACCTTAACCTCAGTGAAAGTTTTTGAGATGTGCTGGAGAAAACTTTACGAGTGGTTCGACTCTCCTATTAACAACAACATCTCTGCCAAAAATTAATTTAACTCAGGACGAAAATAAATATAGTGATGTTGCATAAAATTGTCAAAACAATGTCACACTGAATGTGAATTGTGATCAAAGCGTCCAACTTCATATTCAAGTGTGTGTGTGTGTGTGTGTTTTTTTTTCCAACCCAGACAGTGATTTAAAGCTTTACTAGAGTATAATCACACTTTTACTTGAGTAAAGAATGTTTGGATATTTTTTTAACTTCTTCACACAATGTCCCTACAATGTCAAAATTGATTTGTATTACTAACATCATGGGGACTTTTGGTCTCTTAACACATAAAAAGCAAAAGCTTATTAAACAACTTGTTTTTTTCGCAACACTCTGAAAATACAGTTTGCACTCCAGAGACCAGCTGCTATTTGCAAAGCGTAAAATAATAATAAGATCATTCAGATGTCACTATTTGTTGTTGTGTGTCTCTTCAGCCTGCAAGAATGTTATTTTCTCCCTACAGCATACACTCCATTAGCCAGGTTCCCCAACACAAAGAGGTCTGATTGGACTATTATAAAACTATTTTTGCGGGTCCACAGAGGCCAGTCTATTTCATATCGCCCCTTTTGTATGGTTACAGGGTTGAACATCAGACTCCGATGGCGAGCAGGCAAAAACACAACCCTATTGTATTATAAAGCAAGGTCCGACATGATCACGCATACCGTATATTCATTATGGCTTGTATTTGAAATCCACTGATTGCTATTTCACACAGTTTAACATCATACGCATAGTTATATGATGTTCCGGCTTTTTAGACACGTTTTTTTTTTAAATCTTGCGTTATTGCTTTAGCAATTTCCAGAAGTTAACATCTATAAAACAAAGGATAATACTCTGACTCCTTTAAAGCAATGGTGAATGAATAGATTTTTCTATTATTGAAGACAGCCAGTGTTTCCAGTGTGCTTTGGATCTATCCTACAGGTTAGTAATTTTAATTTAACCCTTTACTAGGAGTGCAAATTTTGTCTCACACTATACCATAAAAATAGGTAATTACAGTGCCTTACATAAGTATTCACCCCCTTGAAGTATTCTACATCTACAATATAGTATTACAACCTGGAATTAAAATGGTCTTAATTGGATGTAATAACAGATAACGAAGCTCAATTAGTACTGTCTTATTTATAGCTCTGCTTAAAACAATTTTTTTTCCAAATCATTAAATGTTCAATTTCATTGGGGTGTATACTTATGCAACAGGCTGGAAATATTTCTTGTGTTAAAAAAAAAAAAAAAAACAGACTCCACATGTTGAAATCTTAATCCAGATTAAGCCACCATTCTGAATGACTTCACTGATCTGCGTTTTTGCATGTATTACATTAGGCATGGTCAGGCATACAAGATGTCACACTTGTAATTGCGTGGACATAGCTGGTTGGTTTAAGGCTTCAAATTGATGGAGCGCAAATCAATCTGCAAATGAGCATGTGTGCAAAACAAGAAAACCCTACGCACAAGCCGACAGATGATTGATGTCTCGGGAGACACAGAACTCAGCGTGGCCTGAATACTCCGATTTTCCAGTGCTCAGTATTGATGAAATACAGGCAGAAAAATGCCTTGATTACTCCTCTCGCTCTCCCCTCGTATTGTACGGTACTTCATTCCGCCAAACCCGAATAGTCCAGCAAGATATGAACTTAATTACTTTTATTTAAAAAAAAGGATGAAGGGATGAGGAACATTCAAAGTTAATTTAATTTCTGTTTCTGTACAGCCTCCCTTGTGACCTGTTCTCTGACTTAGATATATGATTTTTTTTATTTTGGCCGGTCGGAACGTGGCGAGCATTTTAACACAATTTTAAACAAGATTTTGATCAAAATCCAAATTAGGAATCTATTATATACTTGTCATCGATCGTTGATTGATTACTGTTAGACTCACAGACAGTCTGTCCTTTATCACTCTGCTCTCGGTGCTACCAATATCCCTGCTTTCAAGAAGCTGTCTCCATCCAACCATAACTTGTCTTAGCATATGACAGGGCAGGACACGTGCTGCATCAGTGCAATGTGTTATCTGCGTGCCTTTAGCATACCATTTTGCAGCTCTTCCACCTGTCATGGCCGCTAATGTTCCTGGGATCGATGTTGGTGAAGCGCTGCAGCCGTACACCCTTCCTGAATAAGCAAACTCAGACATGTAAGGTGTGGCCTCAGGTCATCCCCTCCCCATCCCACAGATCCCAACACTGAATTCTAGGCTTTCACTGAGAGTGCAGGTGATAATGCACACATCTCCAGCATTTTGATGAACAGGTTTGGTGGTCTCTAACCTCACTGCAAGCATATTCAGGCCATTATCTACATTCCTCTGGCTGAGATCCATTCAGCACTGCAATTTTCCCCGGCAGACAAGCGACAGAGCAAGGAAAGGAGGCAGGCGGATGTGAATTACCCCTCCATCCCAATGTGTGATAGAGGGACAAAAACACAAAAGTAACCTTGGCTCAAATTTCCTTCAACAAGTGCCTACATTTTCCTGCTTCTCTCCGCTTAAGCACTTAGCCTCCATGTAGCCGTCAGGTCATGCTATACAGTGTATACACATACAGTGCATTGCAAAAAGGGGGCAGTTGTGGGCTTGTGGTAAAGCAAAAAGACTTGTGACCCAAATGTCACTGGTTTAATAACACAGCTGAAGTGCCCTTGAGCAAAGCACCTAACCCCCCAACTGCTCCTCAGGCACTGTGGATAGGGCTGCCCACGACTGCCCAAGACACGACTGAGGTGCCCTTGAGCGGCTGCCCCCCGCTCTGGGCAAGTGTGTTCACTGCCCCCTAGTGTTCACGGGTGTGTTTCACTGCACGGATGGGTTAAATGTGGAGGTCACATTCTTTCAGTGTGCAAACACAGTAAGGCAAAATAGTTCACTTTCATTCATTCATTCATTCATCCCCCCCCTAGTGTGTGTTCATGACTGTGTGCTTCACCACATGCATGGATTAAAGGCAGAAGTTAGATATCTCTGTGTGTGCAAGCACAGTGGTCAATGAGTGGTTCACATAGTTGGCCACTGGGCTGGGTAACAACAACCCAGGCAAAAGCACTACCCACTGTACCACCATGCTGTCCAGGTTTATTCTGAGAAATAACAAAATACCACATTTTGCATGGGCGTGTAAGATTTATCTCCTAGAATAAAATGTCACGGATGTGTCACTAATATTGTACAAGAAGGAAACAGTATCACTGACTGCACGCAAAATTTCCAGAACTTCACCACATATGCTAACGTCTACAATAACAACATCAGCAATCAACCTAGCACTAGATGTTGGAGTCAGCATAGTGGAACAGACTCCGAGAACCAGGACCTGTATATACAGCTGTTAAAGGTCCCAGAGTAACAAATGAGCATTTTTAAGAGATGGGAAGATCTGCATGAAGATGACATTTGCATAAGAACCATAAAAGGTACATGCTACATGATATGCTGTCTAATACACACTATTGTTAGGCTATACATAAAACACACTCCATCTAAAAAAAGCCTGTCAGCATTACAGGTTATTGTCATGTGTCCAGAGCATGATGGAGCAGGGGTTGTCAGGTTGTTTTTTTTTTTTTAATGCAGACAGGGACCCCATTATCTGTAAAATACTTTCATCCATACAAATTTATAAACATACTTGACATTAAGCTCATTACTTAAATAATAATTATGTGGATGTTTATTGGAGCCAGAACATTGCTATATCTTTAAGATATTCAAGTAATGTTGTAATGTAGTTATAGAGTTATTCAAGTAACCAATCAAAGAGGTCAATAAGTATAAAAACTCAATTAAAAGAATATATAATAGGCACCTGATTAATCACAGACTTTTGGCTTTGCTTACAGACATTACTGTATGTTGAGAAGTGAAAGTAAAGTGATTGACCAACTGACCGCACACAGAGAAATTTGGGAATTTAACCACTGAATTAAACCCATCTGTACAGTAAAACACACACAGTAGAGGGCGGTGAACACACTTGCCCGAAACGGGAAAACAGCCCCTATCCAGGGCGCATGGGTAGCAGTTGGGGGGGGGTTATCTTGCTGAAGGGCACTTCAGACATGTCTTGTTGGTACAGGGAATCGAACTGGCAACCTATCGGTTACAAGCCTGGTTCCCTAACCTCCTGTGCCCACAATCTCTGAAGTTTTAATTAACATTAAGTTAGTTATTTCCAACTGTCGAAACTCAGGATTGAACCAGGGACCGTTCGATCTTGAGGCTATTTCGGCACGGCTTTAGATTGGATTTAATCCAATAACCCTGGTTTACCATTTACATTTACAATTACCCTGGTTTTCTCTTCAGATAATAACATTTACACTTGATTCAGTGCTCACATGCTTGTTCCTGCATTTTGGAACATCTTACTGTGTTTTCATGTGATTGTCAGATTGATGTTACATCAGTGGTTGCTGCAGCCGTCATCCTGCTTCCTTAACAACGCACTAAAGCCATTTACTAGATTTTTCTATGCGTCCTTGATGACACAAAGGTTCTGTGACGTGTGTAATGTATCTCTGTGTATAGTGGTATTAAAAATACTGGACTGGATATTTTTATCCTGATTCATAGTTTTCACCCTGTCTATAGTGATCTATTATTACAGATATTTCTATTTCATAAGACGCTACAGAACTCCCTGATACACGGCGCTCTGTGAATGCGTGCGAGTGAAAGTATACAGGTCTATGAGGTGCTTTGCATCTAAAATTGTAATCAGGAGTGAAGCACCTGAAATGCTCACACTGGGTCCCAGAACCTTGATTTCAAATGTGCCATGCACAAATTGCCCTCGACGACACCACAGCTTCCTGCTGTGAGTCACACATTAACATAGCAACTTCCTTTAGTGCGAAAAAACACACATGAATTACCCGGGTTAATTAGTGGAACTGAAAGTCTATAATTACAGCCTGTTCGGACATCTGATCTGCTGATTTAAGGTAATGTCCACTGGAAGTATGCGCAGGATGTCTATGTGCACATTTATAGCACAGACCAAGTAATTGGTCGGTTTGTATTTATCTTTATGCTCCATCTCATTCGGCTTAGGTCGGAGAGTATTTGAATATATATTGAGTGAAACTAATAACCTGAAGTAATTGCACAACTGGCTGCTTGGTTGTTTTCTGGTCAGCATTTCGTTGATGCGTTTTAACACAATAGAAGTTCTACAATGCAGGTTTTATACGTGGCAATTTGCATCTGTAGTCAGTTGCTGTCATTTCTCAGCATGAGGAGCAATAAAACCTGATAGATAGTAAAGTCATACGTTTGTGGGATATAACAATTTAATCGTCTCGACACAATTTTACACAGCCACGATACCCAGTGACATTTACTAAGATCATATTATACTACCCGATCTGTCAACCGTTACGCATTTTCTGTAGGAGCGCCACAATTTACCATCGCAGGAAGCTAGTCTGTGTCATCGCTGAAAAACATGCCAGAAGAGATGTGTTTTCTCCCCAGGAGCCAATCAGCATATGAGGTGGTGATGATTTGTGCAGATGTTTTGAATTTTCTAACGTTAAGGAGAAGCCGTAGCGGGACTGTGGTGTAGTGGTTAGCACTGACGCCTCACAGCCAGACGATATGGATTCGATTCCTGGTCCAGGCCGTTCTGTATGGAGACTGCATATTTTTTCCGTGCTTGAGTGGGTTTCCTCCAGGTACTCCAGTTTCCTCCCACAGACATGCACATTCCTCCCAAAGACATGCACATTAGGTTGATCGGTTACTCTAAATTGCCTGAGTGTGTGTTGGTTGGTGACTTGTCCATGGTGTACCGTGCCTTTGCCTGGGATTGGCTTCAACCCCTGTGTGCCGGATTGGCACGTTGTGGCAGAGAAGAAGAAAGGAGGGGCGAGGAGGACCGGTTTAATCCCCTGTACCAATAACTCAACGGAAGTGCCTTTTAACCTTTTAGCAAGGCATCTAACTCCCCCCTGACCACCCCTCCTGACCCCACCCCAGTGTCATGGATATGAGCTGGCCGGTGCTCTGAAAAAGTTTTTTTTTTAATGTTCTGTTGTAGGTTGGGGTTGTTTTTTTGTTGCTTATTTTGGAATAATACAGAATCAAGCAGTTCCTGAGTGCACAGGTGATATTATCACACCCTTCCCTATATTCAACTCTTAAATCACTCACTCATTTAGGGCATTAGGCAGATGTTCTTATCCTCCTATAATCTCATTAATAGAACTGGCCGGTTGAGGGTTAAGGTCCTTGCTGAAGGGCTTAGCGGAGGCAGCTTAGTGGTGGTGGGATTTGACCTCACGGCATTCTGAACAGAAGTCCAATATCTTAACCACTGAGCTAGCACTGCCCTGTCTTTTTTCATTTCTGAATAATTAATTATTGTTTTTTTTTTTAAATAAAAAACTTCACCAAGAAAACAAAACAAAAAAAAATAAATTTCAATTTAATAAAATGAAAACAATATTACATAAGCCTGTAAAGCGAACACTATTATTCAGTCAACCAGAGACAAGATTTATCACGCATGTATTTAATTGTCAATTACACCTACTTGTGTGCACCTGGTAAATCATCAGCTGCTACAAATACCAATACTTGAATGGCAGCACATTGTTACGGGTCAGATCTCTCTCAGTGATGCTCTCAGATTGCTTCGAACAGCTGGTCAACACAGGCCTTATCCTTAAATGCCAAGGTGCCAGCTTTCATCATGTGTTTACACACCAGGCAGAATTTGAGTTTTCCGGAACGAACAAGACTAGAATAAACAACTCCGGTAGGAATTGGCTGTGATTTGTCTTGCTGTTTCTCAGCAGGTATGCCCACACTCAGGAAGGGAACGATGAGAGCAGTCACAGTGGGGTTGAATCAGCTGAGCCTAGCAGTCTCCAGCCAGCGTGGGCAGCCTGCGAGTTATGGCACCTCCGGGAATAACGTTCATTCAAATGGATGGGGGAACGGTGGCAGTAGAAACCGGAAGGCAATAGAACAAAGACCGGCTCCACACAGCGACTTGTCGCTGAATCCATCACTAGGAGAAGTCACCTAGTCCCTCTCCACCTCATGCTTCATCTATCATGGGTTCGACAGAATCTTCAATAGACAGGGCAGACTTATTAAACCTGGATAATGTGAATATGAATGTTCCGGTGCACTGTGCGTTTTCTAATCTCATAGGTGCTCCCTTATGAGTATCAGGACCACACTGACACCTTGTGGACGGAAAAAAAAAATCATTCATATTGTGTGACACTGCGACAAGTCCAAATCACCAACCGACCACATTAAAAAAAAAATCAATCGGCGACAGAATCCTACACAGAAGAACTCGTTGTACACAACACATCAATGCCAAGAGAGCCAATGAGGATCTACTGGGTCATTCCAGGTTTTTAAAAAAGCCTAAGAAAAGACTGGGTTTTTAAGGAAAGAAAAAAAATCTGCAATAAGCAGCCTGGTAGTGAGTCAGCATTAAAAGCTTATTTCAAGAAAGCAGCCACTGATAGAATGAAACGCTTTAATGGGATAAAGGGCTTGGTGTGTAGCAGAAAACCCTTCATACTCCATTCATTCTTACAAATTCCCTCATCATCATTTTCTTTAATGACATAACAGGAATTCCCTAATTACATTACCTTTAATGACATGACGAACCCACACGTCAGGTGCGTGACATAAAACACGCCATTAGCGTATTCTTTTTATCTTTATAACCACTACGACTAAAAACACATTCAAAAGGATGCTTTTACGACACTGTTATCAGTCTTAGGCTCCTAAAGAGTCACAGCAAATCCGATACTGATTTCTTATCCTTAATTATGAAATATTCATAATTACATTCGCAACAAGTATCACACACACCACGCCGGCTGATATCTGATTGGTGAAGACTGAATCCTTCTGATTAACAGTATTCAATTTGTGCACCATTGTCTGCTTCTGTAAGAAAAAACTAAACCAAGAAAAGAAAAAAAAAAAAAAATAGGGGCACGTCATCCAGACGTCAGCAGTGAGTCAGATTAAACGATGCCTTTAGCTTCGGTGGGAAGTGTAGATGGGTCTAAACCACACTGCTTCATCTGCACAGCAATGTCAAACAGGTAGTCATAACATTCACACCTGGAAGAAAAGGGAAAGATTATACAGGTGAGTGAGATTTAAAAAAAAAAAAAGACACCGAAGTATTATCTACACACTTGTGCCAGAAACACTGCTTCAAACGAGCCTATGCAATGCATAATGGTGTGGACCCCTGGCACATCTACAAATGTTTCTGTCAGGTCAAATCTAGGTGTGTCTCCGAATTACATTGTTCATGATCTGCATTCCTTTGGATATGGGTTTGCACCCCCACACACCTCTAAAGACGGAAAATTATAACTAGAGGAACACGCATCCGAGTTTGCCATTCCCACCTAAGTCACCGGATCTTGACGTTATCGAACACATCGGGGATGCCATGCAACACGCTGTGGAACACAGAAACCCTACACCTTGGAGTACAGAATTGTGGACCGTTCTGCAGAAAGTATTGGGTTTATTGCCTATAGATTATTTCCACAAGCTTGTTGAGTTCATGCCCTATGGGGGCCCTACTAAGTACTAGACTGGTGTATTCATTTTTTCTTGCACTTCAGTGTATATAAAAGCTGTCCCATCGATCAATATACTTTACTGAAACCAGTGCTGCTAAATAAACCGATAGCACAAGTCACTAATGTTCATTATTTTACAAATGTTATGGAAAGCAAAATTATTGTGTAAAAAGGTAATTGCGCCTCTTGCTCAATAAATAATTACATCCATGCTGGCAGCAGTGATTACAGCCAAATACGCCCCATTTGGTGGCTGGATGAGCTATGTGCTGCTCACACACACAGACAGACACTCACAGACAGACACACACTCAGACAGACACACACTCAGACAGACACACACTCAGACAGACACACACTCAGACAGACACACACACAGACAGACACACACAGACACACTGATGCAGATCTAATGATGGGAACATTTACTCTTTAAAACTCTATAGAGGTTAAAGTAAGTGACTTTTCATGCAAAATATATTTAAAATGTCAACTATGCTAATCCCTCACACCAGAGTTAAGAGGAAACAGAAAGTAAACGAGAGCCTTATTTCTTCACCAGGCTTTCTATAATGAGGGAAGTGACTCATTGACCACTGGGCTTGCACACAGAGGAACTTAACCTTCACATTTAACCCATCCGTGCAGTAAAACACACACTCAAACGAACGCACACACTAGACAGTAGGGAACACGCATGCCTGGCGCGGTGGGCCACCCTATCCATGACACCCAGGGAGCAGCTGAATGTTGGATGCTCAAGGGTACTTCAGTTACGTCTTGTCTGCTCGGGAATTGATCCAGGGATCTTCTGTTTACTAGGCTGGTTTCTTAACCGCAACCAAGTGTTTATTAAATTCCCTTTAGTAAATTTTTAAAGATAATCAGAAATCTTTTAGCTGTTCTGAACTGGATGTTAAATAAGAGATAAAAATGAAAACGTGCGCAGAGCAACTTCTGAACACTTCGACTGGTCTCTAAGTTTTGGAAACTACTCTGTAACTATTTACCCAGGAATCTCAGCAGCTTCCTTGGAATCGTGCCTTCAGAAGCCGAGCGCTGCCAGGTTGACTTACTATTGGCAAGAACTTGTCCTAATCAAACCTGATAGATTACTGATGAATTGCAACAGTAGCGCCCTAATTATTCCTATAACTAGACAGAACTGGATGAAGGAGTTATTATTTCTTCCACCCCCACTGCTTGTGTAATTACCTCGAATCCCAAATAAACGACAACAGTGCAACACTTTAGAGACGCTTGTCTTCAGGCGAACAAATTCTGTGTGAAAACTGAGCAGCAGTGTTATATACGATAATATAGTCAGCGTATGGTTTGGTATCTCACATGGTCTTGGCTTTCTCCCAGCTCTCTCCCCACACGTAGACTCCGTGCCGTCTGACGAGCACAGCGCAGGAATCGGGGTATTCCTCCATCGCTCGGGCCATTCGCTCCTTCAGGTCCTTTTCCTCTGGCGTGTTCTCAATGATGGGAACCACCAGAGTCTCGTCGTACCTTAAAGCACAAACAAACACAAGCGTGTAAGCCGACCTGTAGCTGCGATTGTTTCGAGCCAGTGAAACGACAGACGGTTACATTCAGTCTGCTGAGAGATTTTTTAATTTCCTTTGTTAGTTGCATGAATCCACAGGAACTGGGATCCCTGTTGTACTTTAATTTACTATTAGACTACACAAATAAGCACAGTTTGATATTTCAACCTTGTGATTTCACTTAAATGAGTGGAATAGTTGCTATGCGGCTGGATACGCATTTTATTTTATTTTTATTATAATTATTATACTTTATTCTACATGGTAAATTTTTTAATGCACAATGCTGTAGGCTTGTGGTTAAAGCTTATGCATTAAAGGTTATTGTGGCAAAGGTTGCTGGTTTGATCCCAACAGCAGACAAGATATGACTGAAGCCTAGCGCTCTGATCATGTGTGCTCACTTCACTAGTGTGTGTATAAATGTGTGTTTCACTGCTATATGAGTTAAATGCGTAAGTCGAATTCCCCTGTGTGTTCAAGTACAGTAGATCAATGGTTCAGTAGATCGTCACTTCACACATGGCTGCATAATAATATAGGGTTTGTTTATCTGGCATTCCACGGGACCCCTGGTACATCTACACACGTCTCTGACAGGTGAACACTGTGTGTGCCTCCATTCTGCTGACTTACACCCATTCATGTCCTGCATTCATTCTGATGGGATTAGACACTCCAAACAGGACAATGCACCACTACACACATCTAGAGATGCCAATTTATGGTTAGAGGAACATTCATCTAAGTTTGGGGTTTTGCCCTTCACACCAAGTCACCAGATCCAACACATCTGGGATGCTTTGCTGAACACAGAAATCCTACACTTCAGAATACAGAATACAATGGAATTGTGGAGCGCTCTGCAGGAAGCATGGTGTTCATTGCCTACAGAAAATTTCTAAGCTTGTGGAGTCCCTGTGGGAGACTTACCAAGTACAAGACTGGTGTACCCATTTTTCTCGTACTTCAGTGTATATTCATTCTTAATAATTCATTCCATAGCCTCTCACAGGCACAATGGGTCAAAGCCATGAATAAACCATGGTTGGGGCACCAGTCCATCACAGAACAATTGAGTAGTCAGTACTGGCATGTTTTTACAAGGCGGTTGGAAACTGGAGGTGCAAAAGTATAAATCACAGACACTGATGAGAAAGTTTACACAGACTGCAACCCGATTTGAACCAGGGACTCTGGAACTGTGAGGCTGCAGTGTTATATGGTGGCCTTACAGACGTACAGATCTAACAAAAATAAGACATACCAAAAAACCTATTTGAGCTGCATTAAAATTGCAAATGGAGTAGCAGACTGATTTCCACGGCTTTGAAAGATAAAAACAGAACACAGCCTCAGCAATTCTTTTGTTCTTTACCCAAGTGACATTTAACAGTCTTATAGAACACGATCAAACAACAATGTGGTGCAAAAGATCAATCCATGGACCGCAAATTTGCACATTTAAGGCCAGAACTTCAAGACGTGCTACCAGCAGAACTTTGAAAAGGACTCATCCAGTTTCTGAGAGTCACCGCTTACCCGACGGACACACACTCCTCTGAAGGCAGACTGTAATGGGGGAGAATGTTGATTTACTGGCCTTTTGGGTGTAATGTCTTATAATAAGCTGTATAGGAACTAAGGCTGGGCGATATATCAATATACTAAAATATCAGGATACAAACAGAGCTGGTTATGAATGAGGCTTTATCATTTCTATCAATATTTAAAGTTTAAATCTTGCAGAGCCTCATTCTGTTCTCTCACTATGAGTGAGATGACTGTGCTCTGCTCACGGCCCTGCCCCCACCTGCATTCTTTCTCTCACACTCTCACACTCACACACACACCCACACTTACTCTCACACACACTCACTCTCTCTCACACACACACACACACACACACACACACACACACACACACACACACACTCACTCTCACACACACACACACACACAC
>JAOVVF010000036.1:9609528-9628954 GCA_028565595.1 Duopalatinus emarginatus | reverse complement strand
TATATATATATATATATGTGTGTGTGTGTATATATATATGTGTGTATATATATGTGTATATATATATATGTGTGTGTGTGTGTGTGTGTGTGTGTGTGTGTTCTTCACGAACACTCTGCTGTGCTAATCCATTATGATTCATCATGTATCATGACTCACTTTCTTAATACACATTTTTCCTCCTTCTCATTTGCCTGGCTCTGCCCACCTCAGTTGGCTGGGATTATAGTTTGGAATTGCTCTTTGCCAGTTGAATTGCTGGGTGGGTTGTGGGGGGTTGCCAATCAGCAACCAGTGAAGTGGTTAAGTGTGATGTTGAACTGAAGTGTTTGTTTTGAAATGTACTTAAGACAAAGGCAGTGGTGTTAGAGCTAGAGGAAGCGATATGAACATTTGTATCAATGCTACAAAATATAGAAGAATTGAAGCTGAAGCATGAGAAATGTCTAAAATTATTCACTAAGGGCAAAGACATTGTTGCCGTACTGCCAGCAGAGTTTAAGAAAAGCCTCATATACCCACTGCATTTGTGACTACAGGTTCTGTTAACATTGATGCAGCATATTGTGCAATACACCCGATTTCACAAGCTGATTGCATATGTTGCCAAGATTACACATCGATTTGAAATCAAATATTAGCTTTGGGCGTTGTAATATTCCATGTAACCGTAAATCTGCGATGACCATTTGCTGTAACAGTGTGGGGCTGCACTTTGCTTACACTGTCTTTGTTGTTTATTCAAGTGAATAAGGGCATGGTTATACCAGGCTACCGGCTTACATTGTCTGGCCCAACCTTCTTCAGGATCTTAAAATGTTGTATTTCATTTCTCTTACCTTCCAAACTTCTGCCTTAATTTCTCATCATCACTTGCTCACTTACTATCACTAGCTAGGCTATTTATCCTACTTTTACGTTGTCTAAGGTGCTGAAGTCTATCCCTCTTTGGGCATAAGGAAAGGAAACACCTTGCACTAGCTACCAGTTTATCACCGGGTAGACACACAATCATTTCTAGAGTGTCATTTAGATCTTTGGACTGTGGGAGGAAACTGGAGCTCCCAGAGGAAGCCGATTGAGACATGGGGAGAATAGGCAAACTGGGCAAAATGAACTATAAAGGATCTTCTTTTTTAGCTGTTCCATTTCATCTGCTTTCTTTTAAACATTACTGAACCTCCTCTGCAATGCTCATCCTTTATACTTTCACAATAAAGTAAAACTTAATTGGGCAAGTTTGGATGATTATATTTTTTGTTAACAGTTTTTTTTTTTAAGAAAACCTTTATGCTGAGCATAATAAAGGGGATAAAACGGGCCATGGGCAAGCAGCAACAAAACACTAACTACAGAAATATAATCTGCATGAACATTCTGTCGTCAGCACAGAGGGCAAATCCTGAACCTGTTTGTCTTTAGAAAAGGATCACTTGCCTTGGTTTAAATGTGTTGTTGCTTGAGTAAGAATATCACAGCATTTATCATATAATCAGCAACATTTTACTGATAAAATTATAACTTGGCTTATCTTTTTTATCGTTTTTAGAGAACCTTCTGTAAGACCTGCTTGGTGACATTTCTAAAGAATCCAGATCCAGATCACTTAATGCACTTGTTTTAAAAATGTTTGATTTCTGCTCAGATGAGTATAAAAAGTGTTCTCATGCTAAAGGCAATGCCATACAAGGTACACAGGAAGTGAAGGTGTATTGGCACGACTGGTTAAGAAATGCTTCGTTTACCTGACTCATCCAAACACTTTCATCATTGCACTGATTCAGCGCCCCTGAAGGCTGCCTTCCAGACCAATAAAATCTACACCTGCATCTGATGTGTGTAAACTTGACTTTTATTTAGTTTGTATTTCCTCCTCAGTTGATCACAGACATGAGTCCACATGTATACATGTAAAAATGTCACCAGGCACAAGAAACAAAATACTATCCCAAAGAGCTACCTTTTGTTCCTGAGAAAACCTCACCTGAGCTTTCACTAAATATACTTTACCACTGTAATTAAGCATGTGTACTGAAGATTTGATATAAGTAGTGATATAAGTAGTTATGACGTTCGTGGATATCCACGTAAGCTCCTGTAAGTGTGTAGCACAGTCTCTTAGGTGGGCTAATGATAGTGATCAGCCAGGTGAGAAAGGAAGAAAGTGACTACTAGACAGGGTGTGTTTGCACTTGCACCACCCATTTTACCTCACAGTGTGTCATCAGAATGATGACTTAAGTTTATAAAAGGTGAGGCACATTTGTACTTCTCACACGCTGAAAGTTTGGCTCCGGAGCTGATCATATACTGGATCAGACACACCCAGCTGCATTAACAATGCACACACTCCTGATCATCTTGGTCACATTAGGACTGGTGTTACATCAGACAACTCAGGGTGAGTAATGTTTCTGAATGTTGAATTTCTAAAAATGTAATTTTGCATGAAATTATTTGGAAATTAATGATTATGTCTAAAAGAATTATACAATCCAATCCAAGCACATAGCTGTTAAGGGATCTAACACTATGATGTAAGTTCTGCAAAACTCCTAATTAGTATTAATAATTCATGAATTGAGTAAAAGGTGAACAATGACATATGAGATGTATTTCTTCCTCAAGACAAAAACAAATCCAAAGCATTACAGAAGCATTAGAGAATTTGATAGAACAAAGTAGATACCTGGGCACTCATTTATCATAGTGTGGATGCAATAATCTGCATGTATATTGTGGGTATGTGTGTTACAGTAAAATGTGGCAATTGGTTTTTATATAGGAAATGTATGATTATGGGTGTGAATTACCTACAAAAGGAATTACTGCTTTTGGTTGTATATATTTCCTGTTAAAAAGTATAGTTTTATACCAAAACTAAACAATTACACCCAAATCACACAAAAGACTGACAACCATGGAATGTAATGGGATATGGCTTGTCTTGCGTTTTTGAGGATTTCCTGCCATTATCAGCTACCAAACAGATTTCTTTTAAGATCTGAAATCTCTTAGGGGAAATATCAATATACACTAAATTACCAGGAAAGAAAATGGACCAACAGTTTAATACTGGGGCATGGACTCCATGAGGTTTTAGAAATATTCTGTAGGCATCAAACACCATAATTCCTGCCGAACGGTCCACAAAGTGTAGGAATTTCTGTGATCCACAGTTTGGCATCCCAGATGTTTTCAGTAACATGGAGATCTGGTGATTTTGGAAGGAATGGCAAAACCCCCAACTCAGATGCATGTTCCTCTAGCCATGCATGGTGGTTCATTGTCCTGTTGTAAGAGGCCAAACCCATCAGAACAAATGCAGGACACAATGGGTGTAACTCATCAGAAAGGAGACACACAATAGAGTTCACTTGTCAGAGACATTTGTAGACGTAACAAACCCCCATACCATTATGAAGCCACCTCCAGCCTAAGTATTTTGCATAGGGTTGTCTAAACCGTTTTTCTGGCACTTCGGTGCATGTAGGAAGTACAATAAGTACAGCCACAGATGTGAAAAAAAAAAAAAAAAACCACACAAAAGCTTGACAGTGATAGAATGTAATGGGACATAGCTTATCTCGCTTTTTGGAGAATTACCTGACATTAACAGTTCCCAAACAGACCAAAGTATATCAGTATCATCAGTATCAGTAAATACTAATACCTACTTTTAGTCAGATTTTTAAACCATCAGTGAGTCTTTTACATACACTGTTGATTGGCCTGGACCGCATACACTCTGCATACACTACATCGTAATTGGCAGATATAAAACTGTAGGTTGTCATGAGAACTATCTTAGTATGGCATCAGTTTATATTCCATGGTTTAGCTAAAACTCCAGTGACATGTGACTGGCAGATGTGGGTAGATGCAGCCAGAACCCTAATTTTAATGAAAGTTGCACAGTGTCAGATTGCTATCTAAGAGCAAGCAGTGGCTGTGGAGGTGGTGATGGTGAGATCGATATGTTTGATGCAAATTTAGAGAATTTAAAATTGTCTATAATTTTATTGGTCAGAAAGTGTTCATTATATTTCTATAGGAGTACAGCAGAAAAGTAGTTCAGGCTGCAAGGCTAAATCAATGCACCTCCATCACTTAATATCAACGCAAACAAGACAAAAACAACAACTATTGTTATATTTTACTTTAATTTATGAAAGACGACTTCAGTCAGTGTCAGAAACTGGAGTGTTAAAGTCTGGACAACCGTCTGCCTGGCATTTTTCCAAACTTTAACTGTCAGGTTTCGGTGAACCGGTGCCCACTGTAGCCTCAGGTTCTTGGCTGACAGGAGTGGAGCTTGATGTGGTTTTCTGCTATTGTTGCTCATCCATCTCATGATTTGGCTTGTGTACTGAACTTCTGTCGCTTCTCTGCCCTTCTACTACCAACTACTGCACCACGCTCAAAACCACATACTCCCCATCTTGTTATTTGTACATAAACTATCTCTTTCCCCCATAGCTGCATGATTTTATGCATTGCACCGCTGCCATATAATGGACTGATTGGATTATCACATGAAAAAGCAGGTGCTCAGTTATTAAAGCGGCCAGTGAGTGTATGTATATTATTTTTGACATCTAAAGGCCAGCAGTTCTCTCCTTTTGTCTCAGTCATTGTCAACCTTTATGTGACAGCAGTTAAATAGTGCAATGATGGAGTCATGTAGACCTCAAATGGTTGTCATAGGCAATAAAGAATCAAATAAAGACAGGAATTTTAAAAAAAAAAGGTTCAAGTGTTTTTAAATGTATCCCCTTTATTCAAAGACATTTTAAAACATTTTTTTTACATTCGATATGATACTGATATAAAAGGCCTTCGTATGGGTTACACAATTCTTGCCTAGTAAGTTTCCATTATCACTATCACTATGCATGAAGGCAGCAAGATTGAATAAAGTAAAAAAAAAAAAAAACTCCCGTTCTAGTCCAGTTAGTGCAAAAGGTAATCATGCATCACAATTTCAATAATTCACCCACACATATGCACTGTTTTAATGCGATTGATTACACAACTCTGAACCAACTACTCGATATCGGTGATAACACGCCCTGATTCTCACCGTTCACCCAGAAATGCATGTTTAAACAGGAACTCCTCGTTCCTCTAGGAATTCTTCAGAATTCACCTTAGTCTTAACTAAAAGAATATAAAACCATGTCAAAAGGCATCAGATTATTTTAAACATTCCCAATATGTCTTGAAGATCACCCAAGAGAACATAACTGGTCCTGCAATCTATCAGAAAATGCCATCTTTCCTTTTTTCTTCTGTCAACCAGAATGTCACTAGCCCCTCCCCCAAGCTTTTATTCTCTTAAGATACAAAATGTAAAGCAATTTGACATTTTAAGTTGTTTTGTTTAGCAAACTTTAAAAGTACGAGTGACCTAGTTACTGAGTGGGAGTTATAATTTAATTACCAGACATAATTTTTAGCTGTTAACTAAGTGCTCAGTTCTTTAACCACGTGTAACACAATTTCATTTTCTTTTCACATAGGCTTGACAGCAGTTGTTGATCCAGATGCAGAATTCTATAAAGAGGCAACGGATGACGGTTTTATAGTTCACACTCAAGGCCCAACCAAAACTGATAAACCACGGGATAATTACAGTAGCATTGTTACCCATGACTCACTAAACCCAGAAGCAAATCTATCCCTGTCTCCGAAAGATAGTCTGCCAACAGTAACTGAAGCGAAAACCCCAGAGGCTAATAGAGAGCTCACTAACAATGCTAACGAACTTCCAATGAACGAGAGTGCTGCCGTTTTGATCGCAGCTGGTTTCAGCGTATCATCTCCTGAGGAGAATGCTGAAGGCTCTGGTATCTTTGCTGAACGAGGTATTGAAGCGCACACTTGGCTGACACACTCCCGCGTACAAACCGCTACTGAAGGGGACGTTAGCAGCGATGGTTCAGGCATGTTTTCAGAAGCTTTTAATAAGAAGCAGGGTGAGGATGTTCCGTTTACCACCACTGTCCAATATTCTGAAGATTTCGACACATCTATACCTGCATTTGTATCATTAGAAGAGAACAGTGAATATGAAATGGGGCCTGATTTTCCCACCTTGGATTGGCTGACAACTATGCCAACAACCATTATTGAAGAAGAGGCTAAAATTGACTATAAAAACTATAAGGTAGCAGTGGAAAAAGCCGTAGATGAAAGCAGTCCAGATTCAGGTATCCCATCATTCACTACAATATGCCAGAAAATAAAATGTTATTGAGCAAAATGACATATGAAACACATCTAAGTTTTGAAGTATATATGTTTTTACACTGAATGCGTTTGTGTAATGGTACACATCTTCTCTGTGCAGTGTCTTCCCAGCCCAAATCAGACCCCGGTATACTTTCAGGAGATGGTCTACAACCCACTGTATCTGCACTGGTTAAAAAGAGCATACCTGGTGAGTGCATGGACTGATGTTGTGTCCCACTGTAGATCATTTCATGCCTTATCAACCCCTGTCTAATCTTATCAATAATTTGTGCTTGTTTTGTAGATTGGCTGCTCATCTTAGCATTATGCCTGACAGTTGCAGCTGTTGTCTGCGTGTTTGTTGGAATCGGCACCAAAGACATGTACTTGTTTTAAACTAAATACCATATATTACATACTCTTGATTTTCTAGGTTGATGCAAAGTATGCATTTAACAACCTTTTAGATAAGTAATAACATAAACCTGTAGGCATGCACAGGATATGACTTCAGGTACCTGATTATAAGCTAACAAGCCCCTAGACCAGTGGGTCTCAAAGGGATATAAAGCATAGCCAGGGTTCATGATTTTTTTTTATTTATAGTTATTGTTAGCACCCATAAATAACTAGAAGTTTATTGTACAAATGTAAATTATGAGCTTAGCATTTAAGTAGTTTAATTGTGTTAGCAACATAAAGAAATGAAACTCTGACTACTAATAATAATAGTATCAATAATAATAATAGTAGTAATAATCATCATCATCATCATCATCATCATTTCCCCTTCTTTTTTCTTGTTTAGATGGTATGGGCCTGCTCGGCAATGCCTCAATATCAACTCCACGGAGTCAAACAAGCATGATGTATATGACAAAGCAGCAACTCTCCCCCTGTCAGAGAAGGAGAAGATGGTACTGATGATCTCACAACAGGACGAGAAGAAAGAAACAGACACTACCATCATCAGTCTTGAAGACATCCCAGAAAAGGAATATCTGATGTAGTGCTAGTGGGAATGATAAAGAAATGGGCCCTGAAGCCTATTAACCAAACATGAGCTTGAGAGATCAAGCTGGATTTTTTTCTATCTCACACTGTGCAGTGTGGGTAAATGCTAATCACCTTACACAGAAACACTTTTAAAAAATGCACTGCTGACTGTTAAGCCTTTCAGTTTTCATTTTCAAAATGTATATTCTCATTTCCTTCTTCCTAAAAGTTGCACCTTTTTATTGTAGTTCAAATTTTTGAAAGAAAGTTTCTTGTTAATTATTTACAACGAATAACTAGATAATTCTAGTTAAAATGTTATTAAAATATTTCAAAATGTTTTTACGCTATTTCACTATAATTATTTGTAAATACCCACATGTAAGTACTGTGTACTAAAATATCATCAAGCACTGAGCAAGGAATTGCTAATTTATTTGCCATGCATAAGATACAGCTGCTTATTTTAGGAATTAAAAATGTGCCTAATTGGTATTAAGATGTATGGCATATAAAGACCAGATACTTTTATAAGCGCAATGAGATGAGAAAATCATCTGTAAGCTAATTTTGCTGGTCCTCATGTACATGTTTAAATACAGTTTGTTCTTTTAGTATATTTCTCATTACGGGGATGAGTATGTTTGTCCCTGTTTCATCTTTTATTCTTTGGTTGGTCTGGTGGATATGACATTGTCTTATCGAAGAGAACTAAACCATTTAGCCTATATGTATTTTAGTTTATTTGTTTATTTGAGCCCAAAATAAAAGACACATAAAATAAAGATGTTTTATTATTTACAATAACACAAAGATCCATGGAAATAGAAGGAAATCACAGTCAGAAACTGAATCTTGTTTCGGAAATTTAACTTGCAGTAAATCTGGAATAATTTAGAGAACAAAACAAACCAAAAACCAGGACATTAAAATGATACACAAAAACCTTGGTGTTTGGTCAGGCCCTGCCTGAGCATGTACACATTAATAATGAACACATTTACACAACCCTACTTACTACATATAAAATCTATAACATTTGACTTTATTCTGACATTATAATATCACTATATATATATATATATAATGTGTATAATATATATACACCACCTACCAAAATAGCTCTGACCCACCAAGGCATGAACTCAAAGTGCACAGTTTTTATTCATGGAGTGAATATTATTCCTTATTGATTGATTATTGATTATCTTATTTCAATTACACATTTCAAGTGGGCGGGACACTTTAACCACTAAGTGAATATTCCACAGAAGATCCACAGGAGAATCTGTTGCTAACGTCTTGGTGTCAGATAACTTCAAAAACAGAAAACGCCTTTAAAAATTAGATATGCCTCGACAGGTCAGAGCTGTTTTGATTCCTGTTTTGGCAGGTGCTTATGTTATGGCTAATCATTGTATATATTCAGTACTGTGCAAAAGTCTTAGGCACATGCATAATGCTATACAGATGACTTACAAAAATAATGAAAATGAAATCTTTTAACTTTCATTTTTTCTTAACTAGTGGTTACAGGTAAATGTTTTGCAGTTTTATAAGAAAATTGAACAGTAATTTTTAATCACATTTTTTTTGTTAACTAACAAAATATGCACTAAAAAGGTTGCATTAGACTTTTGCTCAGTATAGTGTATATATAGTATGTTGTTTAAATAAAAATTAATTCTAAAAAAAAGAAGTAATTGAATAAAGCCATGTTAACTACACCACTAATTCTGATCCACACTACTGTCTGCCAAGACTATATTGTAGTAAATTAGACCAGTAGTATTTAAATCTGACTAATATGCTTTAAAACTATATATTATTCATTTTCATATTCCATGTAATATTAATTCGACTCTTACATGTCACAGAACAAAACCAAAATAAAGCTACTAAATAATAATAAAATACAAGAAGTGCAAAGAGGCACTTTAATATAAATAGCAAGATTAACAAAAGATTAAAAAAAAAGAAAGTTGTTGTAGATCATTATAGTACAAATAAAGGGTATATTTATATAGTAAATCAAGATGCAGTCCATTTTCTACATGAATAATTTTCTCTTTTTTACATCATTGGCAGTGGTGTGTGGTGTGTGGTGTGTGACGAGAACCTTATATAACACCACTGCGCCAATGCGGCAAAATACATTCAATTTAATTCTTTTCCTGAACTTCAGACATGCTATGCTTTCTGTAATTTTACTTTCTGAAAGTGGTTTTTGGAATCAACAGCACTTATCTTTGCATTATGTACAATTTAGACTTGCTGTATTCAAGGCATGATTAATGTAAGTAAAATGAAATGTTTGGATACACACATCTTCAAAGTCCATAAACTTTAGAATCATGTCAACATGCCATCATTTGATAATCTCTTAATCATGCATAAATACACAGTGTAATTCATAAATCTGAGATTGTCAAGGGTGGTGCCTAAGCTGTCATCATATAAATAAACACTTCCCAGTACTTGATACTGGCCTTTGTGCCTGTTCTTGCTATTTAATTGCTTACGTGGTATTTGCGTTAATGGTTGAAATAAGCCTTGGAGGCAAAATCCAGCACCTTGTTAGAGGTTGTAAGCTTTGGTGTGTTAGAGAGAGGGTGGGGATTGGGATAGCTGTCACGGTAAGACGTTGATCTCAAGTGCCGCCATCAAGGCTTAATCCATCTAAGCCAAGTCAACAAGGGCAAGTTGCACTTCTATCATCTTGCCACTAGTGATGGGCTCAAGCATTTGTAGCTTATACTGACTTCTGATTAACAAGTAGGACAGAAAATGTAGTTTATGGGGTCACCAAACTGCTCTTTGGGAGTCTTGAAGTTTGGAAATGCTTGACTCCATGCTAGACACACCATAAGTGGAATTTTGGACAAAATTCTGCCAAAAAAAAATAGTCGTCAGCAATTAGGAGCATGCAACCTTACTTGAGTTCCCAGCAATGAGGATGTATAGAGTTTGGGCTTCACAGTAATGGTGGACCAGAACTGTGGCTATCACTGGTTTCAACATTAAGGTCACAGATATAGATCTGTAACCACAGAATGGGGGCCAAACTTTAATCTAAGTATAATACTAATATAATACATGCTGTTTGTTGCTTTTAGTAAATACTGTACCATAAATGTGAAGCTTGCATGTATTCATTGTTTTCAGAATAGCAAGCTTGTAGGACTTGGAATAAGGCGAAACTTGATCTTTGTGCTGTTTTACTCTTGTGTCCAAGGTTCCTCCTCAATAACGGAAAAGACAGCAGGGGAGCCATTTGGGGTCAAGTTGATCTGAAAACAATTGTTATGGACAACTAACTGTTGGACCAAGGCACAATCAATGAATATGAAAAGATTATCATCTCCGTCTAAAGGATGTAAGAGAAATTATCGTAAATCTATACTATTAGACTGAATAGCTTTGGCATACAGTTATATACAGTGATGAAATTTTCAGTGGGTGTAAAAGAGCTTTAAAATAGAGAAATAAAAACTTGGATAGTCGATCATTTACAATACTTTTAAAAACATATTTGTGACGAAATAGCAAGTGTTTGTTATCAGCTATACATGCACAGAGATCTTCCAAAACCAAAAGTCAGCTTGGTTGTCCAGTCTAATACCAGACTTAAATGGAAATCTGTCTCTGTCATGTGTGTCACTAATGACCATTTATACACAATATCATCATGTATCTCCTACATGCAAGTTTCTATATTTGTGTGTGTGTTATGTACCTTGCAGTCATCTATTAGCACTTGTGGACAGGAGTTGTATGTTGCATATACGCCATGGTTTGTGTTATTCCCATAGAAGGATTGTGATTTGGTCATTTCAAAGTCATCTGTTTTGATGTGCTGGCCATCGAGTATATCGAGTTCATCTTTGGTGAGATGGTACACGATGCCCGCCCCATAAGAGTCTCCAATAACATTGACTGACGTTCGAAAACGATCACTTGAAATGAATAGAAACAAGACATTCAATGCTGGATTATGGATAACTATTAAATCTTAACTGTCTATACACACACAGACACACACACACACACCTGTCATTATGATGCTATTGCATGAAAACCTCAGCAATTGGACTCAAACACTGTAGCTAACACCTAACATATTTAATATGTTTAACATATTTAACATTAATACAAAGCGAAGGTAATGAATCCCTGTGGCATAGCCAACTGCCTAGCCATAGTCCATATTCTCTACAGATGAAGTTTCTAATATAAAAACTTCATATTTTAGTCATGGTTACGCCGAATTCAGAGTACGTCTGTGTCCGAAATGGCATACTTCCATACTAGTTAGTATGCAAATCTAGTATGCGACACGATGTAGTGCGTCCGAATACCTAGTATGTAACAGGTAGTACATGAAAGGTTCCCGGATGTCCTACTAGATTGGGAGAGATTTTCTAGTATGCTCAGCCAGCACACTATCCGAGCCTGACATATCCCATAATGCACTGCAAGCAAACTGAGAGCCTGTTTTATTTGTAAACAAGACAGAGAGAGTTTATCATTATCAGGGTAGGCCGAGCTGAGGAACATTTTTAATTACAAACTAAATGTAAAGTTAATTAAACTAAATAATTGTGTGGGAACTTAACTGGTGTGACGTCTTAGGTCAAAGGTTGTTGGTAAGATGGCGGATCGAGTGCGTCCAAGGTGGTGTGCATACTACACTACATGCTCCTATACTAGAATTGTATACTAGATTAGCAGTTAAATAGTATATACTCGCTCCAAACTAGTAGGTAGTGATCAAGTATGCCATTTCGGACGCAGCCTATGACTGCGTTTCTAATCAGCCACTGCACATCATCAGATCATGCTGCTCATGTCACATGACTGTCTACACCTGATTCACATTTTGGATAATGAGCACAAGCTTAAGGTCACGTCTCACACAACACTTAATGTCTAGTTTTTGTCTTCTGTTGTTGTTTAATTTCTAGGTCTTCTTTATTTATGAGAATTTTATTATTGTGATATTACTATTTTACTAAATATTAGTATTATATTATTTTACACATATATAATTTATATCATAGGGTTTTACTCCATACTAGTAAAAAAACATGCACAAATACATAATTTCCTTACTTTGTCCTTATTTATTGCTTACATTGACCAATGACCTTTTGGCTCTAAGGAAATAATTTCCCTCTGGATTAATGACATTCTATCTGTCTGTCCATCTGTCCGCCTTCGTCTACCAGAAGTGACAGTGTGTTACCTCAACCAAGTTTTTTCTTTCTTTGACTGTTGAACCTACATTTCCACCAAGCAAATCTGAAACATTATATTGCCCTGACATGAAATCAGCTTGTTCCAGGCACCTTGGCTAGTCATTAGTGGAGCTAAAGAAAGAACATCCTCTTGACTGTAGTGTCTGCATCCTACAGAACAAAGTCTCTCCACATTCCCTCCTTTCACTTCTTCTTAATAATAACTGAACTATTGATAGTTTCTTTAATGATTAGAGCCTTGGTTAGATTTACTCACAGAAGCCAGTCTACAGCGACCAGTAGGCTGATGTCTTGGGTGGGTAGTCCCACAGCAGTAAGGATTAGCAGCATGGTGACAAGACCAGCACTGGGAATACTGGCAGCTCCCACACTAGCCAGAGTAGCTGTCAGGCTTTAACAAAAACAAATCATTATTTTCACCTTAAATCAGTGCACTGGTGAAATTTCAATTAATCTTGTGATTGCTACTAAACATAAAGAAAATTGAAAACCAATAGTCAGAGCTACATGGACAATTCTTTATGTAAATTGTGTGTCAGGGGCCAATCTAAGATAATTATAACGCTAATTATGTCTATTTGCAGATGTTACATGCATAACCATACAGTACAGCACAATGCAAAATAGGAATCCAAAGCAAGTCAAGCACACTTCAGAGCAAAAGGGAAAATTGTTTTGAATTTCTGCCATCTGTCACGAATGCTTAACCTACCTGACCGTAACAATCTGGCCTGGATCAAGTTTTATTCCATTCATCTGTGCAATGAAAATGGCTGCTACTGCCTCGTAAAGTGCTGTGCCATCCATGTTGATTGTCGCACCAACAGGAAGCACAAATCGAGTCACCCGTTTATCAATTCCCAGGTTTTCCTCCAGGCAACGAAACGTAACGGGCAGCGTACCAGCACTAACACAGAGACACACGTTATTAGTTACAGCCCCCAAGTCATATCTAGATGCTGCCTTTAATGTTGAATTAATAAAATAGAAAGTACAGAAAGATGGCCTGCCTGGAGGCTGTTCCTAATGCAGTCACCCAAGCTTGAAATACACCCATAAAAAATTTAAAAGGGTTTTGTCGAACAATGACAAAATATATCAGTGGAAGGAAGATGCCACCATGGATGATGAGGCCCACGATGACTGTGACCATGTACATCCCCAACTGCTTTGCCACCATTTCCAGGTCATTAATGGAAATAATCTTGCCACAGATCAGGCATGCAATACCCACAGGGGAATACCTATGACAGAGAAAAAGTAACATAAGACCATGTGGCACATGACCAGTACTACTTTCTCAACTAAGAAAATTGCACAGTTTGACTGAATGGCTTTCCTGGATATAATGTAGAACAAAGACTTTTAATGTACACCATGAATTGAACCAGTATGTTGCACTGACCACATGATCATGCCAACAAGTCTCATAATGATTTCATTTAAGACGTTGAAGAATTCCATCATCAGCTTGGCTCTTTCCCCCAACTTTCCCATGCAGATTCCAAATGCCACAAAGAAACCAATGAGTCCTAACAAATCAAACATAGTGTTTATATAGTTAATCCTATCCTTAAAGACAGAGCTAAAATACAAATCAAGTATCTTCATAAACAAATCTGTTCGCATTGCGTAATCCTACGTTATCTCAAAAATACAGTGCAAATAGGCACATTACCCTTTAATCTGTTTATTTATATTTTCTAATCTACTGTAAATATGTTGTACATGCACCTAACACATTCATGCCACTCTTGAATTGAAGAGATTTCTTAATGACTTGTTTTGCTGCCCATTTGGTGGTATTTCGTCCAAACCGATGTGAATGATGATGAAGATGATGATGATGTGGTTGTACCTCTACTTTAGTGGAAACTGTCTGGATCTGGAAGAAATGCATTATTATTATTATTATTATTATTATTATTATTTTTATTATTATTATTATTATTAGTAGTAGTAGTAGTACTATTGGTGGTAGTAGTATTCATCCAGTGCATACACTTTGGATGTGGCATCACGCACACACATTCACATCAATGTGCAAAAGTATAACCAAACCACCGTTCATCATGTTTTCTTGATGTGGGAGGAAATCCACACAGATACAGAAAACTCGACATAGACATGGATCATGGAGCTATGAAGCAGCAATATTACACGAACTAACCCATCATTATTTGACCTTAGGCTTATTTTTAATATGTTAAAAACCAACTACCAATTACATGATGGAATCAGCTTATGGAAAAGTATTACAAGTAGTAAAATGCTCAAATGGGGCAGTGGTGGCTCAACCCAAGCCTCTGGGTTGGTAATCAGAAGGTCAGGGATTGAACACCCAACACCACCAACCAGCCACTGTTAGACCCTTGATCTAGGCCCCAAACCCTCCCTGCTCCATGGGCAATGTATCATGGCTGACCCTGTGTGCTGGGCCCAACTCTCTAACAAACTGGGATTTGCAAAGAAAATAATTTGTAGTTATTACAGGAAAAGATCCTTGAGGAACTTTTGAAGGTTCCTCAGTTTGAAACTGTGGAGGAACCTCTTAAAGTGCTTTAAGGAACCTTCTCAGTTATATCCAAATAAAGATCCTCTAGGAACCTTAATTCTAATGGGTTCTTTAAAGAACCAGATTTTATACTGAGGAATCCCAAAAGTTCTTCCAGGGACCTCTGTGAGCATTGAAGAACATTTGAGTTCTTGGAGGAGCCCCCTAAGTTCTTGGAGTAACCTATGAGGTTCTTCAAGGAACTACAATTTTTTACAGTGATTTGTGATAAATAAAGTCTTCTTTCAAGAAGTATAGATAATTGAAACCCACCTGCTGAAAGCAAGCCTGTACCAGATTCTCTGGAAAGAGATTTCTGATGAGGTCAAAAAAGGCATCTAAAGTGGACACATCATCATTCTTTTTGCCCTCTCCAAAATGTGATCTTATTTTGGGATGACCCGGGTGGATGACCAGCACCAGAATCACCCCCAGCATCGCAGCAATGATGGTTGTGGACATGTAATACACCATGGCTCTGGTGCCGAGACGACTGCTAGATTTAACATCTAAGCCTGCCAGACCTGTAAGGAGTACAGATAATAATAGTTATTATTTTTAATATTAATATAAATAACAGTTGTTGTTTTGACATTATCTTGTGATTTTGATTTTAACTTAACAGTTAAAATCCCACGTTCTGTAACTTAGATACAGATGACTATTATTAGGTCCAATTTGCCAAACAAATAATCTTTGACTTGAACATATGTCAGGAAGTCTCCAAACAACATTTTCAAAATTAGAATGAACAAGAACCTGGAGAACGAGTCATGAAACACACAACATTCAACAGAAGCTTGGTAATAAAACAAAGAACATTCCAAACACTGTGGAAATGAAGACAAAAAACAGGTGAATGTAATTAGAAGGGCAATAGTATATGACATGTTCATGTAATCAGGTTCTAGTTGGTGGCTGTGTCCGAAATTGCATAATTCAGTATGCATACTTGCATACTTTAGTACACAAAAATGGGTACTGTGTCCAAATACATGAAAAAAGAGGGTCAGCTGTTAATAAACAGAAAAATACAAATAAAAAATATGATTATGTTCAAACCCTTAGAACGTTATTAGTAGGTTTGTGAACGACAAGCATATTTCGTCTGGTGTTTAAATTTCTATGAACGTAACTTGTGTCATGTGACATTGGTAAGACGGCAGCCTTAGTACATTTGAGGTTCTGTGCATACTTGTGAAAAAGTTTATTTGTATAGCACAATTCATACACGGGGCAGTTCAAAGTGCTTTACAGAAATAATTACAATTAAAACACAATAAATAAGAACATTTAAGAAACCATTTAAAATGTATAAAATAAAAATAAAAGTAAAAAATAAAAATAAAAAGCAAGAGTGCAGATGAAAACATAATCAGTTGTCATATGCCAACTGAAAAGAACAGTTTTTAATCTGGATGTCAGCCTAACATCTTCAGGGAGACGATCCCAGATTTTAGCTCCATAAAACTGAAACGCTGCTTCATCGTGTTTAGTCCTGACTTTGAGCACCAGCAGAAGGCCTGTGCCTGAGGCAGGGTCCGAGATGGTTCATATGGGACAGACATGTCAAAGATGTACTTCGGTGCTAAGCCATGGAGAGACTTCAACTCTATTCTCTGAGCAACAGGAAGCCAGTGTAGAGACCTGAGTACAGGACTAATATGGTTGTACTTTTTGGTTTTAGTCAGGACACGAACAGCTGGTTTTGAGATGTTAAAAAGCAGCTGATATTATAGATTTAATATGGCTGTTAAAATTCAAGTCTGAGTCTATGATTACTCCTAGATTTCTATCCTGATTTTTTGGTTTCAGAGAAAGAGACTCCAGGTAGCTCCTGACATTTTCTCTTTGTCCCTGTGGGCCAAAGATGATACTGTTTATCTGGAGAAAGTTGTTTTGCATCCATATAGTTATCTGTTTAATGCAGTGACAGAGTAAATCCACCGGTCCATATTCAACTGATGTTAGTGAGATGTAAATCTGAGTGTCATCTGCATTGCTGTGGTAGGATACATTATTGCTGCGTATTAACTGGCCTAATAGGAGCATATAAAGACTGAACAAAAGGGGTCCCAAGATAGACCCCTGAGGGACCCCACGGGTCAAGGCCAATTCATCTGAGACACAGTTACAACAAAGTATTTCCTGTCCTCAAGATAAGAATTAAACCATTTTAGGGCAGTGCCAGTAATTCCTACCCAATCCTGTAACCTCTGTATCAGGATCACATGGTCAACTGTATCAAAAGCAGCACTCAGATCCAGGAGGACTAAGACAGAGACTTTGCCAGCATCAGTGTTAAGATAGATGTCACTGGTCACCTTGATAAAAACCGTCTTCATGCTGTGATTGGGACTGGAAATCATCAAGGTAGTTGTTTGGCAAGAAAAATTGTCTAAGCTGTTGGTACACAACTTTTTCAAGGACTTTACCTAAAAACTGTAGGTAAGATATGGGCCGATAGTTGTTTTGTATAGCCTGCACACTGGATCCAATCCAGTACGAACTGCTGAAGTATACCAGTTCAGACTTACCGTGTGATCTGAAATGACATCCAAGGCAGCCATCATATGTGATTATGATGAGCCCTGGGAAGTGGATGATGGCTGAAACTAGTGCCTTAAACAATAAAATAAAATTGCTGGTGTGTTGGTTCAGACATGCCACGAGTGATTTTGAAGGTGCGTGCAGACAAGCACATCTTGCTGTAATTATGCAAACTAGGTGATTGCTAATTATTGCATTTTCTGGATGCAGCTTTCCACTTGCTAACAAAATTGAATAGCTCTGTCCAAGATTGTGTGGGAGTGCGGCTGTGCACAGTACCTGTGATTAAACTGGAGATGATCAGAGGCAAAATCACCATTTTTAGCATTCTCATGAGAATATCACCAGGAAAGGAGATGATCATGATAACATCTGGGTGAAGTGGAGACGCATAACGCAGGAGGACACCAGCCACTGAGCCTGCAATCACACCTGGACAAGACAGAACATCAGATACAATCAGACAGGCGTGTAATGACAGGCATGTGGTATTTATGAAAAATGTCCTCTATTTGCAAATGCAAAATTCTGTATAAAACTGCATCTTTATCATTTCCATGACATGTCGTCAGCAGCTGAGCTACCTCGAGTATAATTAACCTTCTACATTTTGAACATTGAAACTCAGTTTATTGATTAGTGAAACTGCTTTACTGTTTATTATGTATGTAGCTGGGTCTATCGAGGCATTTTATATTTCATCTCATCACTGATGTAATATTCACATCGAAATCACCTATCTGATGTGCACCTCACAGAGTCATGTAAATATTATTACATTGTAAAACCTAGTGAGGTCAGTTTACTTAAAGCAATTGAGCTTTAAGCCATTTAAAGTTTACATGCGTTGTGATTTTTCTTATAACCTATAAACATTAGTTATATGAGTTTGCCTATTCTTCTTACAGTTACTTTAATAAACTACTACATTTGTTTATCAGGCTCATTTACTGACAGACAAACAGTATGGTAATAGGTAACTGCTTTTTCCTGGTGTTGAACAGGAAACGCTGAGACATCAGCTCATTGTATTCAATGTAAATTTGCTGAATTAGGCATTAATACTGAAGGTAAATGTTGTAAGCATTCAGTCATGATAGTTCCATATATGGATATTTAAAAGAAAGAAAATTTCACTATTTGTTAAATAACTGAATTGTACTTAAACAAAAACCATAGCAGGAACAATTGTTCTATTCTGTTTAAGGAAAAATGTTTGGACAACTATTATTTAAACACATCTGATTACTAATTCCATTTAGCTATTTCCACTGTTAGGTTTGACTGTTTTACAGACAGGGTGCAGGCAAGGGGTAGGTTAAAGAACTGTTCTTGTGACCAGAATATTGCCGGTTCAATCCAAGACACAAACTAAGTGCCTTGAGCAAGACACCTAACTTCCCAACTGCTCACCAGGTGCCATGACTAGAAACTGCCCCCTGCTTTGGGCAAGTGTGTTCATTGTCCTCCAGTGCTTATGTTTCACTGCACAGATGAGTTAAATGTGGGGGCCAAATTCCTCAAGCACAGTAGATCAGACACTTTACCTTCAGACGTTGTAAATCCATTCTTCATATACATTACTATACACTACTATCAATTGTGTATAGTTTTTTTCCCATATAGTGACTATGAACAATTAATTATGTACAATTCCTATTTATGCGATATATTATGCTGTATAGGTTCTTGCACTATATCCACGAAATATTAATATACACTAAATCCTTCATAAATATTTTTGCTAGTGCATGTTATTAGAGGCCTCAAATAAATAATGTGTTATTCAGGTGGTTTCATGGTGCATAATAGATATTGATGAGGTACAGTGGTT
>JAOVVF010000036.1:9597112-9607654 GCA_028565595.1 Duopalatinus emarginatus | reverse complement strand
CAAATAGTTCACTTTCATCTTTCATCTTTCTTTCTTTCTTTTCTTTGGCATTTTTCATTTTGTAAATATGCTTTTTCATTACTGTTAAATTGTATTATGATTCATTTCAGACATCGTCTACAGTGCAAAAGTGCGGATATGTCAATACTTGTAAACCAAATTCACTTGTTATAAACAAATTGTGAATAGAATTAAACATATTCATTAGCATCACAATAGGCATTAGATTCCCCCTGTGCTAACCTTACTAACCTCTTGCAGAGTTCCTTGATAATACAGCAGCTTTCACTGTCCTTTACTTTCAGGTCACGTCTCTTCAATCTGCCTTGATGCTGTCCACTAAGGGTAATCACATCACATGACAAACCATTACAATGTCACTTTGTTTGTCATGTTGTCCGGGTTTAAGATTCTTGAAATTGCCTCTCCTTCATTACCTTGCCTGGTTATTACATTTAGAGTGCTGAATAATTAGATACACATAAGTGAGAGCACTGCAGAGTAATCGATGGTGTCTGGATGCCTTTGGATGCCTTTTTCTATAAAATGATTGGATTAATTTCATTATTCAGATCTTCTGTAGTTCCAAGTATTAAAATCAATCTGCAGGGCATTAAGTACATAACTTGTATCTGCTTGTATTAACCATTTAGGTACACATACCAAACATAGGTACTTTGTATATATTCAATTACAGTCTACAGCCCTTCTGATTCAATTCACAATTTGTCCATCAATTAACATGGAAAAAGGGATATATGGATCTCTAACTGTAATAAGGTACTTGAGTAATGTTGTAGGTGTATCTTTAAAATCCACAGAACACCTAATACACTCGTACTGCTGCTACGTACAATGTCTTACTTGTCCTTTTAACTGATGGATGCATCAGCTGTCCATAATAAGTGAATGTTAGGTCACCATTACATCATTTCCAATTAGTATAGATACAGAGAAGGTACATGATAAACTCTATACCAATCATTTAAAGCATAAAATGATTTGGCATTGTGCAAATGCATTGTAAAGCACCCAGGTTAAACAGGATTTAAGAAAGCCAAGGCTGTCTGATACACACTGCTCCAGCCCTAATAAGATGTAAGTCTGTTAAGAGGTTAATTTTAGCCATCAATTATTGTGTTGCACAACAGTATGGACTGCCCAAGAGAGTCAACTAGTACAAGTGGAACAAGAGATTATGTGCATAGGGATTGAATTTTTTTACTGACGCAAATACAGGTTTGTTTCCATGCAGACATAAAGGTTTAAATCACTTCGAGCAGTCTGTATTTACGATCAGAAATCAATATGTTTAATCAAACAATCTTCCGCTAAGTAAAGTGCACAGGTTGCGAACAGCTCATAGTGGATCGGACTCGGTTGTGTAGCTTGTAAATGCCAAGTGTTTATATCCGTCACAAATGAAGGATTTTTTATGAATGCCAACTCAAATTCAATTTAGTTTTAGACAGATAAGAGGCAGTTATGGCACAGCATATGTGTTGTAGACCAAAAGTAACCCAGATGCAACCAGTGCTAAAACACAATCTTATGAAGACTGATGGACCTCATTCCTGCAGGAAGTTCTGGATAAGTTAACTGCTGTCATACCGCAGTGGTGTGTGGGCCAGGGTACACACTGTTGCCAGTGTTAGCCTGTTACTCAGTTTCCAAGATAGTTGCATCAGCTTGATTTTTTTTTTTTCACAACACAAAGTTCAAAAATGTGCAAAAATGCTAAAATCTCCACTTTACCTGTTGTGATGTTGTGATCAAATGAAGTGTGCCTGCAGGAGATAATTATGCAACCATAGGCTGCAACAATGACTACAGAAGTAAGGATGACAAGATCACAGTTTGCCCATCAGGAGATCCATTCCAGTTCCTTAGGAATCTGACAATAATATCCTACACCTGCAGAGAATTGTATTTCAGACTTGTAGCTGGCAAGTCAGAAGTTTCAGAAATCAATACACATGCATGCACTCACAGATCAGAGGTTTGTATGACCATTCATGACCACCCAAACAATCTGAACCCACCATAGATGGAGGTAAAATGGCCAAGCAGCTTCTAGCTTCATAGGGTGGAGTGGGAGGAGTCATGAACACAGATTAAGGAGTAAGTAACAAGCAAAATCCTTCAGACTCTATCCTGGTCACACATCCTTATATCCTTTATGGTTGTTATGCTTGGTCTGAACTCTGAAACAACATTAAAGAGCAAAACTTTATGCAGCTTCTATCTATCAATCTATACTGTATGGAAATGAATGTAAAGCTATGAGCTCCAAATAGTTCAAACATGCATGAAAGAATCACGTCATGTGCTTATTGTTACCAGTTGTAATGATATAGTCTTCATAGTGGTTTATCCAATATAAAGTAAATACTTTTGCTAGCATCTTTCATTTAGGGTTTATTTCTTTGTATAAAATTAACACATCTGTAATGCTAATAATGCTACAAGTACTGTACGTTTAAGTATATCTTACAATAAAGTGCACTTAAAGTTCATTTTATTAGGTAAACTTTTGTAAATTTCAAGTATGTTTCCCAAGTACAATTTATGCAGCAAATTCATTATTATTAATTAGTAGTAGTATTAGTAGAGTACTTGTCTAGTAATGAAATGTTGGGACACAACTGGAACAGTATTAATTTATGTAAGTAAACTTTTAAGTATACTATAGGTGTAAACTTAAAGTGTAGCAAATATTAAGTGCATAACAAGTTTACTACTAGGTTTTATTTCGTCCTGCCACTTTATTATGAACTACACTATCAGTGAACTTTTAGGTTTATTGTTGATTACTGGTTATAAACCTAGTGTACCTTTTAGTTTATGAATGTACATTTTTAAGTATAGACTCAGTAAGCTAATACTTAAATAAATTTTATGCTGCAAGTACACTTAAACTTTATGTATAAGGCAAATACTTTTTTAAAGGTTATACTTTTCTTAAGTATATCTTGTACAAGAAGTCAAGTACAAGTACAAACAATACATACTTGTAAATTTTACTGTATACTTGTTAGTATAAGCTGGCTGTACTAGGTTTATACTACTAGGTTCATTCAAAGTATTTTTTTTTGTGTTGAATAAACGCAGTTCAATTGCTTGTTACCACATGAAATAAATTGTTTAAGGTTGAACAGACAAACCACTTTTTACAATGTATATAATTAGCTAGAGTGTGATAGTGTGATATCTACAAGTAACATTTTGGGGCTGAAAAATACTTAAACCACTGGTTCAGCACCAGAAACATTCTCAGCTAAGATGATTAAGAAATGATTCATGTGCAGCTAATTGCAAGTCACATGATATATTATGGTAATAATTTAGTGCTTGTCAAGTATAACATACTACATATATGTAAGGAATAAAACATGATAAGACATGTTGTTAAAGGAACATAATGAACAACAGAGAGGTGTGATGTGGCCTGACAGATAGTGGAGTTAAATACCGCTCTGCTGTTTATCACCCTCCTTTAACCCCGAAGGGTTTTATTCTTACACCACAACTTTCTGTGGATGAGTTGTTACTATAGAAACCATGAGATATGATCATAACAATTGTGATGTATCTTGTAGACTGTCCAACTCATAGAAAATTAATCAACACTGACTTTTGACCAATAGGAATCAGGAATCTAACCAAAAGTTTTATTACATTACTTTATGCCTGAATAATCATACATTTACACCAACATTTTAATACTGCCCAAATCCAACCCGCCCCAACCCACATACACACACACACACACACACACACACACACACACACGCAGCACAGTGTGTTTAAACACTTCGTCTTGTATCTGCTTCCTGCTTTTCCTATCATTACTCTAACCAAAACTCTTCACACACATCCACCTGACTTCAGCCATGATTAGCAGATGGGTGTCTATAATTAACTAATCTGGCCTGAGATTTGCTAATCCGGCACACTCACACAGAGGTGGAATGGAAATTAACCTGCAATGTGATGGCAATTCTTGTTCATCAAACAGAGATAGGTCTAGTGTAACTCCCAGTGAACTCAATGAGCAATTATGTGCACAAATACAAAAAGCCTCTAATTACTGCTAGTTCCTGCTGTATTTTTTTTTTTATACCTACCAAGGAAACTACATCTTGTGGGTGTGTGCGAGGAAACTGCATTTTTCTTGCACGCACAGATTAATGGTCGAGCACTCCCAGAAGAGTGCCATTACAGCAAAATCTGTAAGTAATTACACAGCTCATTTTTCATTGTTTTAGCTTTATTTTCCAGAACAACAGGGCCAAGAGTAGTAAAAGAACACGTTCTTACATAAAAACCCATCCTACTAGGCACACTTGGTGTGCAGAGCCCTTGCAATCAGTGGCTGTGCTTCTGATGCAACAACCCATACTTCTAAGAAATAACTGAGTGATGGGTTCAAATGAGGAGAGTAAAAAGAACTGCTCTTTGCTTCAGTGAAAGAAAAGAAACAAGTAAAGCAATTAGTATGAGATATGAAAGAAACAATAATACTGAAACATATATCACTGCTAATTCAGCCTGTTAACCACATGTGAATTTCTTAAGATGCTTCTGGGTTTATCATTTGCACTTCTATTCTTATTATAGTGTGAAACATCTTCAAAGATTTTTCATGATTGGTGTGTAATACACTATATGAAAAAAATATATGAACACCTAATGAATCACACCCATATGTGGCTATTTATTTACATTTGATAATAAGATGTGACATCAACTGAGCATTGCAAATGAAGATGTAAATAAATTGAACAGATCTGATTTCCACCACTGGAACTAAGAGTCATCCCTGCGCTTTGACTTCTTTCAAATCAATTATTGTTTTATTGTTTTATTATTGTATTGTAAAGAAACAGAAAACTCAACAGGCAACAGAAATCTTATTTTGTCCATATTCACATGCATGCAGCCTCACCTCCAGTTAAACCAGTGCGATAAGAGAGAAAATTTGCATGCATCAAGATAATAGCCTTTTACATTCCATGACTCTCCCGTGAGATCCTCCAAACAGGATCATCAGTCAGCAGACATCATTCCTAATCTTTTAATAACTCCTACCACCATGTAATTCTCATTTCATCTTCACACCCTTTAAGTCATTATACAGAATCATTATTTTAAGAGCAATTTCAGTTTATGAAACACTAAACACAGTAAAAATACAAGCAAATTGAGTGGGGTAAATAAAATATGTTATCACCATTTTATTTACCATTTTTGGTTTAAACGTCTAATGATGGATGATAGTACAGAATAAAATATTGATCTATTTTAACCATTTTATTAGTGCAAATTTTAACGGCACTAATCCTAGAGGTTGATGAGACAGTGGTGGCTCATCAGTGAAGGCTTTGGGTTACTGATCAGAATGTTCAGGGTTTAAGCCTGAGCAACCACAAACTGCCACTGTTGGGCCCTCAAGCAAGGCCCCTAACCCTCAGTGTTCCAGGGATATCATATTCTGGCTGACCCCATGTTATGTCCTTCCTACATAACATGACAAAAATAAAGACATTTGGAACTAAAACTGAGCTTTAATTTGTGACAACGGCTGTGGGCTTGAGGACAAGATAAAACTTGAGAGATTGTGTGTCCTTATTTTATTAAATAAAAGCTTGCTCAGTGTCTGTTTTTGGTTTGAATTATTATACACACTTGTTAAACTAGTGTTTTAGCCCTTCTTAGTCAAATTGCCTGAATCATGGGGTTTTGTTAGCCCAAATGATCAAGTGCAGTGGGAAGAATATTTGTCTGGTCTTGTTTAAGACTGATCAATAGGCATCACCATATTTTTATATATTTTTTAAAAAAAATTCCATTATTTAAAATATTCACCAGACTTTAAGTGTGAGGTGGTCTTCAGGCTGTTGTATAAACATGGGGAGAGACATATGACCGCTCTGTGGATAATATACAGAGACAAAAGATGAGCTGATGGACTGAATCAGGAGAAAGTACTTCTGAAATACTACTGAAAGTGTACAGGTTGGAACCAGTCGAATATGAATATTATCTATAAAAAACAGCCTTAATCAGACAAAAGCTCTTCTTGTCCGTGCATGTAAAGATACAAAACAAGTTTAGCAAGACTCAGTATCGTAGTGTGATAACAGACTTGCACCGATGAATTTAAGATTTATGATTGTACTAAAGAAGTTATTGTGTGTGTGTGTGTGTGTGTGTGTGTGTGTGAGCGATACTTTGCCTAAAGACAAAATGACAAATAGCCTGGTTAAGGAATGTGTCCGAATTTGTACAGAACTGCCTTCTTCTTGGTTAGTAGTATTATTTCCTTCTGGACACCTTCAATATCAGCTGACATCAACTTCATCATTAAAATCATACCATGTACAGTCATCGTTATTGCCCATTACCTGATATGTCACATCTGTTGACATGTTTAGCATGTATTATTACTTCATGTTATTCTCAATCCAGTTCTTAAAATTGACCATTCGTGTGTATACAGTGTACGACTGTGGATTACAGGTTTGCAGATTGTAGCCAAAGCTCACCAGGCCCAGCAGTTCCCAGACAGAATCAAACACACTTTCCTCCGCTCTCCTGTGCTGTGGCACTGTAGGCACAAGTATAATTCCCCCTGATCTGGCAGGACAGACTGTACTGGAACTGATTGGATGTTGCCTCCCACACAACATATTGTCAGTGATGCTACTGGGAAGCCCTTGTTTTGCATACTGTCTTTCACACTGCAACACATCGCCTAGTTCAATCATTCCAGTCTTAGCCACTTGAGACTGTGTTTCATGCTTTCTTGCTACAGACCAGCCAGCGATGTAGGCCTGGTTCACAGTCAGCTCCCCTCCTTGCTGGCGAGGCAAGCACACAGGGGAAACGAACTCGCTGATCCTCACCTTATCCACCAGCTTCAGTACAGCTAGGTCCGAGTCAAACCCGGTGGAATCATAGCTGGGATGAAGTAGGATCTCGGAGACCTGTAGAGAAGAATTCAGGAGTTATCAAGGTTACAGATCACAAGGAAATACTACTAAAGCTGGGAACGGGGGTGTAGACGGTTAAAGCAGAATATTTATTCAGTGGGATTCTCAAGTACAAAGAGTGTCATTGCTGCCATAGCAACGACTTGCAATTCTACAGAGAAATAATTCACTGACCACTTCTTCAGGATCTTCTTCCTCAGTGCCATTGGAGAGACACTTCGACAGCAATGGACATCACATTAAGAGCATTTGTAAAGGAAATGTAAATCTTCTCTCTCGCTAGCAATACTAGTTGTTGCTATGGCAACAATCACAAAAGCAAACTTCAGAAGATGGCACTTGGCTGGTTTCTTGTCTGTATTAGTGTTTTGTTGATACTGGTCGAGAGCACTGGCCATCATGTTGGTCCAAAACATCCCAAAAATGTGCTATTACATATTTTTATATTTGATAACTGTTCAGTGTGTGTTTATTTATCCTGAAGCAGACCACTTCCATTAGTTTACTAAAGTTCCATCACAGGATACAAGTGAACACTTTGTCATGATTTGCATTGATGCTTCCCTCTAAGGGGACATGTGAACTCAAACAATAGCAGCAAATTATCCACCCAGCATAACAGAGCCTGCAAAACTGGAGTGCCTCTGTAGGGATTAGGCATTAAGTATTATGTTCCGTACCATTCTGTTGGTGTGTACAAGACATGGACTCACACACTTGACTCAAATGACCTTCATACGCTTTGAACACATCTCTGTAGACTGGACTATTTCTTTCCTTCGCTCTCCCTCTTATATGTATACAGTACATATAGAAATGTAGGCATAGATTATTTCCTCCTGCCATCATGCCAATCAAAAATTGAGGTCAACTAGACCTTTTAATCACAGCAAAGAGCATGCAAAGATGTTAATTGCATACTTATATCATGCAGTACACCAGTCTAGAAGTATCTTTACTCGGTGTTCTCATCTATTCAGGTTTTCTTTGATTCCTCACCTGTCTGTGTATATAAAACCTTTCAGTAATAAACTTTTCATTCAGAATAGAAGTGAACATTTGTACAATATTGGTTGTTTTTTTTAATATACTGGTTTGGATACAGTATGTCATCAGAATAAATTAAGCAAACTGTGTGTACGTAGGTTGTGTATGCTTAATTTCAAAGATTTGTATTTTTACCTTGGGATTTTATGGTGTGTTTTTGAAAACTGCCTGCATAAAATATTTGAATTAGTTATAGCTATAACAATATAGCTAATTGTTATAACTATGAAATCAGCAAGCTGTATGTGATACACTTGGATCCTACAGTCAACAATGGGGTCCAGAAGTGAAAATGTTTGTATTATTTTCTAATTTCGTTTAATTTCATTTTAATCTGAATAGCAGATTATATTAATGCTAATAACCTGAGTAAGAAAAATAGAATCTTTGGTATTTGGTATTTCTCGTTTTTACTTTAATGATAGTGTCTGCCCAAGCTGGCATAGGCTCCATGGATTTGTACAAAACCATACGATCCATATTAGGTCCTGTAGTGTGTCATCTGAACATACGCTTCAACAGAAGAGATTAGACATGAGTAAAATCTGACCTTTTGTACAAAGCATTTAATATGGCTAATATCACAAATTTGAAACGCATGTAAATAGGGAGCTAGAAACCAGAATGTTGAATACTGAACAGAAGGCATTGAATACTTCCTTGCTTCTGTGTTCTTGTTTTCAATTAAAACAGTCTTAGACACTTAGACCCTACTATATGAAATACAGGTTAAGAATAGATCAAAGTCCTGGTGTGTGAGCTTCTACCTTCATGTGCTGAAGCCTCTTATTCTCTCCCAGCACTACTTTCAGGTCAGCCATGTTATTAGGTGTTGCTTGTCCAGGCTCAGTTACACAGTGTGCTGGCACCAGGACAGCATGCTGGCTCACCAAAGCACCACTGCACACCAGATGCCACGTCTCCTCCATGCTCTTCTCCTGCCAATAGTCATAGTCATCTTCGGCAAACATGTCACCTCGTCTGTTGGTTCTCCCTGTAATGGGACTTGTATGGTCAGGGAGACGGTGGTATATGGCTGCGTGCCATGGCCAGTGGGTTTGTGCCAGGTTTTGTGGTTTGGATGAGAGTTTACCACAGACTGCAAAAGGGAACAACTGATTTAATTTCCTGTGAGATTTAAAGGTCTGAATCAACTATTAAAAAAAAAAATGATTGAAATGATTAATAATAATAATAATGAATAATGTATAAAGGATTGTGCAAACTGGGGTAATATTAACCACAGATTTGAGAGATTTAAACAAATACTTTGTTATAGGGGTGTGATGCCACTAACCGTATCTGTATATGTATCTACATGAAAGATGAAGGAGAAGAATAATGTATGTCTTCTACACTTATCTGTACTAACCTATTCATATCTGTATTAATGTATATAATGTATTTGTACTTGGTTATATCCCTACTGTGTTCGGGGCATACATTATCATTTAACATTGTACAATTCTTGTGAGAGCGTGACATCCATACATTCATGTTTCTTGATTAGCTAACATTTTCTCAAATTTAAATGACGTATGCATATTAATTAGCACCAACTGATTAAAACGTTTTATTCGCTCATAGAGCAACACTTGGTAGAGATTGTAACCCTGAATATAAATTTGTGCCTCTGCCCAGAGGAAACGTTTGCTGCTCATAACAGTCTTTGCTCTGTCCCATCAGAAATCATTCATCCTCTCCTTCGATGATTACTGAATTTTGATCTATTTCTCTTAAATCGTCTGTCTCTCCTAGATCATTGCAGTGAGAGAGAAAAAAAGAGCATTTTAAGACCTTGAATTGGGATGAGGCTGAGATGAGAGGATGGCGATTTCAAAGAAGCTGAATATAAGAAGTATGAAAAAATATCTTTTATTGTTGAGATTTAATTATGAACTCCTACAGTTATGTCTAAGAGAAATAGACTGGACAATGAAGTGATTTTCCTTTCCTCTGGGTGTACACTATACCACAATATATATCTAGTCTTTTTTTTAAGATACAGCTTCGGTGATTCAATGTATTCTATTCAATGTATTATTTCACACTGTTCTATAAATAGCTGCATAAATATAAAAAGACAGATGCTTAATTGCTGCCAAGACAGAATTTGTCGACATGCTACTATATGACAGCTTTCTCTCTGAGCTTTCCTGTTGTGTTTTAATGGAAGCACATTGTGTAGCATGTGAATGTAAAAAATCCGATAACTTAAATTTAGAGAAAAATACTTTTTTTTTCACAAGTCAAAGCTCTAATAATGTAGCTTTTCAATGCTTTAAAGGGTTAATTAATCTGTTGTATAAAGTTAATCTGCTGACTGTATAAGGATAAAGATTGTACAGTTTTCTCTTAACCTAATCTTACCTTAAACTTAACCTAAATCTTTAATTAAACCTCATGTTTAATTAAACATGGGACAGCCGTGGCCTAGTGGTTAGGGAACTGGTCTCTTGACCGGAAGGTTGTGGGTTCGATCCCCGCCCAGGGCAAAAAC
>JAOVVF010000036.1:9563624-9588099 GCA_028565595.1 Duopalatinus emarginatus | reverse complement strand
TGTGTAGTTTTTTAGTCTACACACATTCACTAACAGGAATTCACCGGGTTATAAATTGTCCTGCATCCTGCCACTAGAGGGCTTCAGACACATTTTGGCTTCCCATGTTACCCATGTTACAAGGTCCACCCATAAATAGACATGAATCTTTATCTCTGCTGTAAACCATCTTAAGCCATGGTTTCTATTATTGTACATTGTTCTTTGCAGTTTATTCTGTAGCTTATTTTTAAAGTCAAAGTGAAGTGATTGACCTTCTGTAATTGCACACAGAGGAATTTGACCTCCACATTTAACTCATCCGTGCAGTGAAACGCACACACTAGTGAACGCACACACTATGATGATGAACACACTTGCCTGGAGTAGGGGGTAGTCCCTATTTACAGTGCTTGGGGAGCAGTTAGGGGATTAGGTCCCCTGCTCAAGGGCACTTCAGTTGTGTCTTGTCGGTATGCAGGATCAAACTGGCAATCTTCTAGTCACAAAACCAGTTCTCTAATCTTGAGCCACAACTATCTCTTTTATAGTTGGTTTCATTACCAAAATTTGCCAAGGATGTACTTAACTGACTATATAAATGTAGTTAGATTCCTCTTTTTAGATATAGCTCTATTCTGGTCAGAGACACAGGGATCCAGCGCCTGTTCCAGATGCATTGGGAATACACCCTGGAATATACGCCATGAAAGACTGTAAGATTGTTGTTTCAGCATCCGACATGTTCACACTGAGACTTTTTATGAGAAGTTCATTATGTTCAGATTTAGTTTCTGAAAACATATTTAAAAAAAACCTTTTATATATATATAAAACCTTGTGATTGCTGCATAGAAATGAGACAGATCAGCAGCCCCCCTGTGTATTTATTGCCATCAGGCATTACTCACCTGTAATGAGTGTTGCTGTAAGAATTACTGAACCATACACATGAGAGAATGAGCAGATAGATAATGATTCAGATGATACAGCTGCAGAATTTAAGGCTGCACAACTTCCTGTGGAAAACTGCTGAATTCAGTGTTTTCATTCATTATCTTCAGTATTCGCTTTATCCTGACCAGAGTCATGGTTGATCCTAACCCAGAACATTGGATATGGCTGAGGTGAGAATGCACCCTAAAAAGGATTCAAGACTATCATGCTCTAACACCCCACCCCACTCCCAAAACACACACACTGATACATGCCTAGGGGCAATTACACATAGCCCCCATATCCAGCATAGATCTCTATAGAACTGAGGATCACACCTAAACCAGGGACCATAAAGCTGTCAGATGGTATCACTACTCAATGAATTTATCTCAGAGTATTTATAAAAACGGATACTATTTATCACCAAAACCTGTAGTTTTATCATCACAACAACAGATACATCTAACGTCATTTTCAGGCACAACATCAGTTTCAGTTCCCTCAGTTTTAATCCCAAATATTATTTCCAGCCGTACTTTCTTGGCCCGCTTGTTTGCTTATATGTCTGCTTTTCTCATTTGGAGAAAAAAATTGACCTTGGATCCTCCTGCGACCCCTCCTTCCCCCTTCAACATACAAAGCACATTCATCATCAGGCAGTGACTAATGCTCATGTCTGTGGAGTTCATCTGTCTGGACTGTTGTTTTTTTTTTTTAACCCATGAACAAGATCAGTCAAGAGAGGAACAGTTTAAGAAAAACTCTTGAAGTACACACATCATGTCCTGTGGAAATAATAACACTGCAAAATTCCTACTAAAAGTATAAACTCACATTAGACTGTTCTTTAGAAATTGCTCTTACCATATGGCCAGGCCATCACCGTGCAGCAGAACTGAAGGGCATATAAGAAAAGATGTAGCAGGCATGATCCCTGTCTATGTAAAGAAAGCATCCAGAATCCTCTGCTTCTCCTGAACATGACCATTCTTTAACCAAGGGCACTATTACCTGATGTTGATTTATCTGCCCACAGACTCTCATTCACTCACACTCTCTCATCCATCGCTCTCTGAAACACACAGAAAGACTCAGCACTGAACCACTGCTGTGACGTAACAGGTCTTTTGAGAGACTTTGATCTAGAGCGAGGCTCTTTAACCCATTCTCTCAACACTAGCACTTCTGCTGTGCTGCCACACACACACACACACAGACACACACACACACACACACGCACACACTTGGATATACACCATTACACTTATTCATAGTCAGCAATAAAGAATGCATATATGAATAGATACAGCTATATCAATATAAAAAATGCATCATTAACTATTGTGCATTGAATTTGGACATATTTTGGTACTAAACACGGACTTACGAGATACAATAAAAGAAATAAATTTCTGACTTTTTTTTTTCTTTTGCAGAAACAAGGTTTAAAAATGAATAATAAAACCATATGTGCCTCATACTTTCCATGATCCAGATAATAGTGGTTACCAGAAGTAAGTATAAAGTCAGAAGAATGTTTTTTTTCTTTGTGAATATCGGCCTGATACCAGCAAATGCATTAGTAAGCAAGTTGTTTATTTTCACAGGAATGTCTCTACATGACTGCACGAAGCACAAAGCGCTTGACGTTTGTTTTGAATTACCATGGACACCAGAGTTTCCATGTTCTCAGCTGCTCCCTGCTCCAGTCATTCTGTCCTAAATAGAAGCATAAATCGGTCTTGCACTGGAATTACAGTAGCAGACAAGTCACAGACACACTGACATCTATTCTCTAAATCATGTCTTTAAATTTGATATTTATCTTTTCACAGCTGGCCCACTGTATGTGGTGTTTTGGTTTACTTTTAAACAAATCTTCACGTTTCTCTAAAGACTGTATAAGACCGTATGAAGCTACCAGTGCTCATATGGTGTGAGGTGATATTAAACAGGAGTTATATGCCGTTCAGCCTTAACATTAAATCCGCCTACCTAAACAGCCCCGAGCCTTCAAGTCATGGACTCGACAAGACCTCTGATGATGTTGTGTGGTATATGGGACTAAAATCTTAGTAACAGACCTTTCTGTGGATCTTCTATGGGATCGGACCAGACGTTCTAGCCTTCACCCCCGACACATATCAGTGAGTTTTAGGGGCCCATGTCACTGTCTCTGGTTGTCCTTCCTTTTGGTTTGTATTAACCACTTTATACTAGGAACACCCACAAGACCAGCTGTTTTGAAGATGCTCTGACCCAGTTGTTGAGTCATCACAATTCAGCTCTGGTTAAAGTCAATCAGATCCTTATACTTGCCGAAATGTCCTGCTTCCGAACACATCACAGCTTTGAGAATTGACTATCATTATTCCACCCGTTGACAGGCATTCTTATAGCAATTGTTACAATAGTGTTTTTCACGTCACCAGTCAGCAGGTTTTCAGGTTTGAATGTTATGACTGATGGGTGTATGGTACAGATAAGGTGCAACTTAATGCAGTCTTTGTTTAGGACAAAACAAATAAGCGACATGAAAAAAAAATCATTGCATTTAGGTTTTCCTGTGCAGTAATGCACTGAAGCCCTATACACCACACCTTAATGTAGGCCAGTGAAATATTTTGGCAATGCTGTGAGACAAGACATTTTCTAAAATATAAAATTACTGTAAAAGCAGCCCCAAAGGCGGTAAATATAAAAGGCAAAGCTGGGCGGCATTTTACTCGAAACGACTACTCCCACTATGAATTTAAATACCTGGAAAATATGGTAATGTTGGAAAAAGAAAATGCAATGTAATAGGTTTACAGAGCTGTACTCAGGAAACCCTTTCTCTGTTCATATGTGGGAGTAAAGCACTATAATCTAGCCTGGAGCTCTGGTCAGCTTCCTGCTATTTGTCTTAGACTTGTCTGTTCAAGTGTAACAGTGCCAGCTCACATGTCGACACAAGCAAGAGGTGCTTTAAAGTGTTAAAAAGAACCCAGGTCTGTACAACACAACACCTATCATTATTCTCCCAGGTGGTTTGTGTATTGTGTATACAGTCTGCTACAAAACAGATGATCCACATGAAAGATCTGTACCTAACAACTTAGAGATGACTAACTATATTACACGGAACTGCTTTCCTTTGACTAACAGTGAATTTTTCAGAAATAGAAAAACACACGTGGTGGAACCAGATCACAGATAGAGGATAATGACCATCCATTTACTTACTTTCCATAGTCTGTAACCTGCCGTATGTTATTACTTTACACCTAGTGCTTAGTTGGTGTGGTACAGTGGTAACATCATTGGGTTCCATGTGAGAGACCTGGGTTCGATTCCCGGTCTGGGCAGCCAGTCTGTGCTACACCAATAAGGGTCCTTGGGCACTACGTTGGCCTACCTGTAATACCAATAACCTCTGGATAAGAGCGTCTGCCAAATGCCGTAAATGTACCGCTTACGCTGCTTAGGTGTCACAAGACTGGACAAGCATACCAGAGCTTTTACTTACTCTGTGGACTAGCTAATGCAGATATGATTTGTTCGCCTCTGTTATAGACAGAAATGTACAGTATTCTGGCTGTGGAACAATTACAGATTTGAAGTTCAGAAGTGAACAGTTCAGATTTTCATAACAAAGTTGCGCAAATAATAGTGGTTGGATTTTATTTATTTATTTATTTTGTCTCAGGTTCAATTCAGTTCAGTTGAAGTGTGTGCTTAAGACTGACGTATGGAGGAAAGTGATATAAGTAGATGTATCTGTCAGAATGTGAGTCAGGGGTGAATACAAATGCAGTGCAAAAAAACACACACACACACACACACACACACACACCGGCAAAATGTTTAGGTAATCAGCAAACTGTGAAATTGGTGATATCCAATAACTAGAGAACACACCAAGAGACAAATAGTTTAATCAGTCAGACGGAGAATGACATTGAACATTACTTCACAATGACTGCACCAGAGTCTCTGAGTGTGTGTGTGTGTGTGTGTGTGTGTGTGTGTATGTGTGTGTGTAATGAGTCAGCTGAGTCCAGGTGTGTGTTTTCAGAAGCTAGAAGAAGTAAGCAGGGTCCTGTGATGATCAGTTGTCATACTGGACAGCCGCAATGGCCTGTAGGAAACTGAGTTCTGTGGCTGAGAAGGAGCAGGAAATGAATTAGGAAATGATTCAGGAAGTGGAGCAGATGTGATTACATCACCTGCCAATGATGGTCTGTATACCAGACGTTACTGGAAATAGGAGACTGTGAGGTCGACTAGAGGAATCATTAACGAAATATTTGTCATGTCTGAATTGACTCGAGACTCATCTAAATATATTGCCTGATAAAAGTCAAAGTACATGTGCAAGAAAAACACATTGTTATTACCTAGCACTATAATAACTCTGACCATACAAAGAGGTCAAAAGTGAACAGCTTGCTGTTATAATCCAGACAGTGAATGTGACAGATGTGTGAGGAATTTATTATTGAATTATTTTATATGTTGGCGTATGTAAGGAGCTAGAGAATGAGCTACCAGCAGTACAGGAACTACAGGTGAGGAACTACAATTTGTTGGTAGAAATGCTAATATAAAACATTAAATACACTTTTATTAGCCTGAGACATGGGCCCTATAGTTAGGGAAGGTCCCAGGTTTGATCCCTGCAATGGACAATGACTGAAGTGCCCTTGAGTAAGTCACCCAACCTACTAACTGCTCTCTGGTTTCGGGGCCTGCTCTGGGCAAGTGTGTTCACTGCCCCCTAGTGTTCATTAGTATGTACTCTTGTACTTATGACTCAAATTGTCAACCTTTGATGTCAATTTTTTTTTTTAAGTCCCTCTTTTTTTCTCTCCCCAAGCTCTTTAAAAAGTTTAAAGAAAACCCCAAACATTCCAAAACAGCACTTTCTCCCCTGCATGCCCTATTTAAGCACCACACTGAATAAAACAAAAGAGTAATTAAAGTAAATAATAGAAGTGTGCAGCACATTTTCTCCTCTTTCACTCGCTTCGGCTTTCATGCCACATTTATCATGTAGGAAAATGGTTCTTTCACACAACTACTTTCTCCTAGAGTCTATTAGACACAAATGAAGTAATCACTTTTCTCCCTGTGGAGTCATTTGCATAATATGAATTTATTAAACTGGAGGTGATATTAAAAAGTAATTCCACCAATTCCTTTTTAACTTTACCCTAATTTACTTATTAAGAAAAAGTACAGCTCTTGCAGTGCATTGTGAAAAATGCAATGTAATAATTAAAAACTAAAAAGCAACTGAATAACTTTCTTAACAATTTATTTGCACTGTTTGTGAAAGAATCCTGGAAACCACAGTGTATTAAAAAATATAATTACTCCACATTTAACCCCCTGCAAGGAAACATATACCCACACTCTAGTGAGCACACACTATGGGCAGTGAGCAGCCTCTATTCGCAGTTAGGGGTTAGGTGCCATGCTCAAGGGCATTTCAGTCAAGTCTAGTTGGTTGAACCTACCTTGAACCTTTTTAATAAAAAGCATTTATTCACAGAGGCAGCCGTGGCCTTGTGGTTTGGAAACCGGTCTTTTGACCAGAAGGCCCCAGGTTTGATCACGTAGGGAAATACACGACAGAGGTGCCCTTGAGCACAATCCCCCCACCCCCAGCCAGTTTACCTGGGTTCCGTGGTTTGGGGCTTGCCCCTGCTCCGGGCAAGTGCGTGCAAGTACTGTAACAAATAGTTCACCTTCACTTTCATTTATTGGTTTTGTGAAATGTCTGGACAATTGCCTGCAAGCTCAGTTGACACTCACAAACAACACAAAAGGACTTTTAGCAATGCCTTTATTCCAAAGAATACAATCAAGTCTCAACATTCTTAAATACAACTTATTTGCTAATTGAAAACAAAAGCACAAGTTGTTTTTCTCCCCCAGGGCATATTTTCCTATTTATTAATTGCTATTACCATGATACTTGACTGACTCAGTGACCCAACTCATCACACACACAGACACGGCCATTTGTATTGATATCCTTATGATATAATTATTAACTAATGTTAATAATATTTAAATAGGTATTTATATGCAGCACCCTGAGATGCACTTATTCCAGATATCCAGATCCAGGGGGTATTTCTGTTCACACCCAGTGTTCAATGGTGAGCAAATGAGTGTTTGTACCACAATCAACACCATTTCATCCTGGTCAGTAACCCAGAGTTCAACCCAACACAGAGACATTCTGGGAATGTTTTGCCAACAACAAGGGATTTGTTAAGACCTGCGGGACTAAATTAAAGTTATCAGAATAGCAAAGCTGCATTTTTCTACACTTATTTAAAGTTTTTTATTGTTATTGTGCTTGATTTGTATTAAGACCAATTGAACTGTTATCAAGTGGTCAAGTGCTAGAATTATTTAAATTGACAAGTTCATTCAACATCTGAAGCACTGCCACCTACTGCATTATCAAGCTTTTTTAACAAATACTGAATGTCCACCAGGTGGAGCTCTGTGTTAATCCACCAACTGCATCACACAAGATTTTACTATTTGTTAATAATTGCAGTAAGTTGGCTCTGGGTTTGATTCCTCAGCCAGATAACCAGGATCCTTTCTTTGTGGAGACTACATGTTCATCCTGTGTCTCTACGGGTTTTATCCGGGAGCTTCAGTTTCCTCCCACAACCCAAAGCAGTCCGGTGAATCAGAGATACTAAATTGCCCCTAGGTGTGAATGTGTAAATCTGTTTGGCTGTGTGTCTGCCTTGTGATGCACTGATGACCTTTCTAGGGTGTTTTCCAGCCTTCCATCTAATGAGCCCTGGGACAGACTCTAACACGCTGTAGTAGGAATACTACATACTCAGTAGTAGGAGAAGCAGTTAGGATAAGGAAAGAATGAGTGAAATCTTGAATGTCCACTGGGTGGAGCTCTGTGCTTAAGTATATTTATGAAATGAGTCCTGCTCTACAAATGAGAACTTGGGTCAAAACCACAACCTGTCATTTCCTGGTATTGGTGAACATTGGTGAGTTTTGGTATGTAGTGTAAATAGTGGTCTCTTTTCTCCACAGTTTTTCTTTTTAGTTATATTTTTGTGGCCTGATGTAGAAAGAAATTGCTAGTTTAAGGTATACAAGAGCTGTAAAACTCTTTTCGGTTTGAGCCTTGAGGAAACTGCGACAGAGTGTTTCCTCATAATAGAGGATTCCCCTTCAGGAGAAGTTTACACTTTAGGCATCCTGTACCTCATTCAAGTCTTCATTTTAACAAGATTTATTATGTGGTTCAGAACAAAATAGTACTGAAGTGTACAATAATCGTTCAAAGTGCTTATATGTTTGTTTAGCTGACATTTCATGAGACCCCTGGTACATCTACAAATGTCTCTCACTGGTGAACATTACATGTGGCTCCGTTCTGATGAGTTACCCATGTCCTGCATTCATTTGATGGGTTTGACCTCTTCCAACAGGACAATGTGCCACCACACACACGTCTAGTGACACCATAATTTGTACTGTGTATAAATAAAAATTTCATTAAATTAGATGATTACAGAGATTATTTTTTAGACTAAAGACATTGTTTAATGAACATGTTCCTTATAGATATTGAGCCCTGAAATGTTGCATGTGTTTGTAATATATTTTTATACCACAGTGTAAGTAAATCATCAAGTCTGATTGTTCAGAAGGTTTTTTTATTATGGCAGCTCTGACAGGAGTGCCTGCTGTAACATTACAGGTTTATATCAATGCTTTTACTGCAATACAGTGTCACTGGTATAGTCATTATGAAATATTAATTTAGGGAAAAAAAATATTTGGAGATGATATGGTGGATGCTGTGATATGGTGAAACTTTCTGTAGGTAGACAAAATGTTTTATTTATTTGTCCTTAAGATTTCTAAGGATTTACGGGGAAAAATGACTTCAGTAGAGAGAAAACTGTGAGCACACATTTTATTTTATAAGAACAGGAACTGGCTTATCTCATAGATATTCCACAATATAACAGTGCAGGTGTTACAATAAATAAATAAAAAAATGTTTCACTCATTAATATATGAAAACTTGTGCTTTTACAGATTAATATAAAGTGAAGTGTATCAATACAAACACATAGCATAATTTGAACAATAATAAAGAATTGTATTATTATTATTATGAAATTATTTATATTTATTATGCATAAATTTATATTTTGTTATATGTAGTTTCTAAAGGCCACTAAAAGTCTCCAAATCAAATACATGGCTATACTTGGTAATAGAGTGAATTCATTTATTCACACAAGATGTGTTTTTATTCCCGCAGTCCTTTCCCTTTTCCAATTTATACATTTAAATAGTTATGTTAATATTTGTGTTATGTCTTCAACCTAAATCTATCACAAAGGATTACAAGCACTATTACAACAACAAACCATCACATTAATCCTGATTAAACAAATACATATACTTGAAGCATACAAAGCATGTTTGCCAAGCCCTCCTCAGGCCTTTCCATCACCTGCCCTGCACCTTGCACTGAGGAATGTCCAAACAAGGGGAAGTGAGCATGTGCAATTCCCTTAGGAGTGCACCCATGTACTCTTACATTAAACCCCTCTGTGCCTAAACTGACACAAATATTTCACCATCTTAGTGAACCTGAAAACAATAGTTAGTGGAGTCTATAAGCCCAGGCAGGAGTCATTGTGATGAGCAACACCCCCTGTGGAGGTCAATGCGTGCCACACTTTTGCTGCTTCAAACAGCAAACATACCTTCCCTTCAGTGAGACACAAAAGACAACATGGGGGAAATGCTAATCGTCCACCGTCAAACCCCAGCAAGACTACCTGCTATCTTGTCAGTCATCCAGTCAGGATCCTCAACATGCATGTTACCTTCACCTATCTTAGATTACTTGAAAGGATGTGTTTGACTTATGTCAATAAGGTTTCACCCAGTCTTAATGCCTTATCATCTAACAGCCTTCATTCAAGCCAGCCTTGGTCCCTCATCAAGACACTGATTTGCCTCACATTAAGACATGCACCTCACCCCGAGGAATGTCCTTACTGGGGGGTCTTCCCTTCTGTAAAGCTTGTCAATTTCCCCCCTGACCCCAGCCCTAACTTCCTCCCTGATCAAACCTCACGTGCCCCCTGCATCTGCAAATAACCTGCATGTCATCCTTATCAATAGAACAAACATGTAGCTTCATTCCAACCTCTGCAGTGCAGTCCATGAGCCCAGTGAGGAGTCATTGTGATGGGCAACGACCCTTGCAGAGGGACAGTCAATGCGTGCCACACTTTCACTCCTGCAAATGGCAAACATACCTTCCCTTCAGTGCCACACAAAAGGCTACAAGCAGGAAATGCTAATCGTCCACCCGTCAAAGTCGCCCAAACCTGCTCAGCCGACTGTCATGGCTACAGGGATGCAGGCCTACTGATGGTTCCATTTGCCAGCAAAGAGAGACATCCTCTGAGGCTCAAATGGTGCCCCAAGATCCCAGAACAAAAGTTTTGGGCCCCAGGGATGTGGATACATTATTAGTATGCATGCCACAGTGTTCTCCCATTGACTTCCGCACTGGTGACAAGAGCGAGAAACAGCCTTTTTTTTAAGCAATGGGGAGCTTATCTCATTCATCAGTGAATGCTCCTTTATGTATACATTCAAATGAATGTTATCTCATTACTACTGCATGTCCATATTTCTGCCAAACATGGGTTCTCCTAGGTTAGGAGGTGGTGTATAGGTTAGGTTTGAATTTTACATCCGAATTTAGGAATGGACAGTTAAGCCAGCTAGAACTGTAAATTTAGTGTATTAATAAAATACTCATAATGCAGGGTAATATAAAACAGGATAAATACTCCTCTGTTATATACTTGAATGATATTTGCAGGAAATGACAGAATGGACACTTGAAAACTGGAACGTGGGAGTTTAAAAAAAAAATAAAAAAGTATTTTGCTGATGATTATTTCAGACATATTCAGCTATATATCAGTTTCTATATTCTCATATGACTGCTCCCCATGACAGCACTGGGGTGAACATACAGACTAATTCATTGTGTTGTAGCCCCTTCACACACCCATAATCAAATCCCCCTGTACCCCGCCCTTGCGCCCATCCCACCCCCAACTCCAGCTTCTGGGGGCCATGCAGGGAGAGAGGCAGCACGTCCTCCATTCAGGCACACACCGCCATCCACAAAAGCAACGGTGACCCAAAGCCCATCCGTCACGCCGCCACCCCCCCAGTGCCTCCGCCACCCTCTCCCACAAAAAAAGAAGGAACAAGGAGCAGCACTCAGTCCGAACAGCCTTCCATGGAGCTCAAAACAGCCTGAACCAAGCAGCGCTTTTGTCTTCCCCCTTTGAGGCCCCTATTTACAATACAGCCGGGCAGGAACAGAGAGAAATGGGAGTGTCCAAGCCTAGGCAGTGGACCCTCCTTTGCCGGCCCTCTTCACTCTGGTCACCAGCAGCAGCTCTTGTGTTGCACTCTCTGAGGGGCTTGCCTGGCCTGCCCCCTATTGCGCTGATACCGTAACAATAGACTGGTGTCCATTCACAGCCACACCGTTCGTCCATTGCTGGACCTAAAGCGTCTACAGAGGTGACGCATTGATGCTGAAGAGTCTTAGCTTTGAGATGAAAAGTGCTTTTGCCTTGTGTGACGTTTTTCGCCGCATTACAATGTGGAATGGTTTCAGTGTGAAGGGTTTTGTGTTGCTATTCCACTTGTGTCAGTGCTGCTTTGGCACTTGATTAAAATTCGGCACAAGTATTGAAACTCAGGATACATGGGAGTTAAGTTGACTGCTGCTGTCACAGGGCACCATTGTGATACATCGCTTGAGCTGTCTTTGCTTCTCTTTTATTCAGTATACAATAGTCTATGAGCAGTATCCTGTTTAGCTGTTGATGTAAGACTAAAATGGTTTCAATTTATACTTTATTTAATGTCTTTTTTTTTTTGTTCCGAGTTATGAGTCTGGCTGAAATATACCTCATGCTAATCAGAAGTCTCTTTACCGCTAATGTAAACAGCCATGCATGGGAACATTCTGGGATTCTTTTCGTCCCTCTCTGTTATCCCTGTTGCGAGCAATTCAGTCGGAGCTGTGCCCTCAACTGAGCGGGCATGTGCCACTAGCCCAGAAGGGGCCACAACCTCAAATTACACTGAACCCCAATACAAGAACCCCGCTGTGCTGTGTGTTGAATCTAAAGAATAGTGGCACGCACTCATAGTGGAGGGTGACAATGAATCTGTGTGCATATGTGTGTATGCGTGTTTGAGTGTGCGTATGATTGAGTGAGTGTTTATGCGCCCTGGGGGGAAACGTTTGATTGGCTGGTAGGGAAATCCAGCTTGGCCCCTTTTCACAGCCCCTCTGATTGAGCTTTCTTCAGGATTTGCTATGGTTGTCTTGTCCTGCTGCAGCTGTCCTATAAGGGAAAGCAAGCATAGTGAAAAGGCCAGGCATGCTGGGAGTAAAGGTAACACAGGGTCGAAAGCCCTGTATTATTCAGTATTGCAGGGCATGACGCCTCTCATTAACTAATGTTATTTGGGAGAGTGGGAGAGAAAAATTGCGATGAATGAATAAATGCATGAATGAAATAATGAATGAATAGGAATTGGACATGATAGAAAAAAAGTGGAAATTAACACAATTGGTTGCTTATGAAAACATTGATGCTGCCTTGCATACTTGGAGATATTGCATACATTTAAATAGCCTGAATGCATATGTTTGCATACACATCATGTTTGCTGGAGGTCATAGTCCAGCGTATGCCCTGCAGGGCTACATGTTGCTAGGCAAAGTGTATTGGCTCAGTTGGAGGTAAATACACAATGCTGCAAGGCCCATTGGTCCTGATGAAAATAAATGAGGTGCCAGGGCATCTGTGACATCCCGGAGCTCAAAAGGGAGTCTCTCAGTATTCCTTCAATCTGCCATTTTGAATTATAATCTGAGAGCAAAGGCCTTTTATGACTTTATTGTGCCACTTGGGAACAGGGTGCCTTTTTATAAACCATATAAAATGTATGAGTGGTGCCAATAAAACTGTCTTTTTAATCAGCCACATCAGATACGCTGCATCTCTGAAGGAATTTGAAGACTTTAAAGATTTGTATGTGCAATATGTATAATTTTTGGTCTTACTCATATATACCTAACATCCCATTCATTTCTGAATATAAAAGAAAGGTAGAAATTACCAAAAAGCGATGAGTATGTATTTACATGACAGCCCAATTTTAAATATCCGGTTAGCATTTGTTTAATTCCTGATTCCAGATAACTGAATACTGCACACTGAAAAAGAAAAGATACTCAATATTTAAGTCATCTGTTCCATGATCAGTTGAGCCCCTTGCTTCATCTTGACCCTTAGTGCCCTGGGATCATTTATGTTAATAGTATTGTGGCCATGCTGTTCCAAGGACTCCCGTGGTCTATAAACCCACGCAGCAGCCTACTGTCAAGGGTCACTTCGGCCACACGCTCGGGTCAACTCATGACCCTGTGCCCTCTGGCTGAGCCCGTAGAGATTTTTACTCCAAACGGTGGTGTAATTATCTGCTTATTGCAGAAGCGCTAAGACATGAGGAGTGCTCTGCAGCCTGTAATCCACAGCCCTCATTAGCTCTCGAACCCTTTCTCTAGCTCCTGAGCACACAAAGAGTTCTCAGCTTCTCCAGCAGAGAGAGGCTTCATCTCGGACAATAGAGGCTCCCCCTTGTCCCTGAGAGGAACATAGGCCTTGCTAGGAGTTTGAGCAGCAGGGCCCACACTCTGTTAATCTAGGGATTCAGTGTAGGGCTTGAGTCGCGCTTCTAAATCCTTCTCCAAAAGGATATGGGGCAGCAGTGGCTCTCAGCAGTGATTGGGAAGCTCTTATTGGAGTCACTGTGGATTTTAGGGTCATAATGTACTCCCCAATAGCTTCTAGACTAGACTGCTCACTGGGCAAGCTTAATAAAACCCTGGGCTGCACTGAGTAAGGAGCGGAAAGAGGTGTTAAGTCAAAAAAAGGCATGCTGTGGCATTTCCTGGGTCACACACTAGGAGATAAACAGCAGCATAGGTTGGAAAGGAACGGTGCACCCTAGGTTTCATGCATGCAGTCAAAGTCAAAGAAGCTTTAGGAATGTACAGACAGAGCAAGGGTTAAAAAATAAAACAACCATTCTGGATTACCTCAAACACAAACTGATTTATTCGAAACACAGAGAGGGAAACCCCATTTATAAACACACCAAACTAGTTTTGTCCTCTGGCATGGATCATTTAGTGTTGTAAACCAAAACAGTGAAAAATTCCAGTTGTGTAGTTTAGAGAGAAGTCGTCAATAAATTCTAAGAAAGTGAAACATGTTTGTTACTGAAGTCTAGATCTTGATTGTCTAGATAACTTTGGCAGTGTGTACACTTTAAATAGTAGCATGTTCTATCACGTTAACATGTTAATTTAGATAAGCAGGGGTCAAGAAATATATAATCATCCTTTTCTACTGCTTTACTGTTTTTTCATGTTTATTAAATTTGATATAGACATAGAAGTGGCTTTAAAAACAGCGTGTGTGTGTGTGTGTGTGTGTGTGTGTGTGTGTGTGTGTGTGTGCGCGCGCGCACGCATATGTTGTATTTTCATTTTTTTTTACTTTAAGTTTCGGACTTCCTGGATTTTGTTAATTTGTAGAAAAACATGAATAATAACAAATCATACACTGTTTTAGTTATAATTAACATTTTTTGGTGAATAATTATTATACTTATGTTATATTAGGCTTTAAATTACGTCAACATGGTCATCTATTTTTGTTTTAATTTTCTTAATTAAATGTTGACAGTGTCAATTTTATTTATATAGTAAACCACTTATCAAAGTGTATGTGCTAGATTTAAGTTATACCTATATATAATTTATAACAAAATATTATATCAGAACAGTAAAACATATTGACAGAATATTTCACTCATTTCAGAACCCAGTTTACAAGGAATTTCAAGCCACTGCAAAAAAAGGATGTTTACCCACATTTAAAAATGATTATTTAATTGTTTTTATATTTTAATTGTGTCAATACTCAAGCTATCTAGTATTAAATTTAATGTATATGAATATTTTTTTTACTGCCGTTCATAACTTTTTAACTGAACACAGTTTTTGCACCACTTCTCACTATATCCAAAATATACATATCTGTCCAAATATATGTGCAAAATACCCATACATACGTCCCTGCTCCCTTTTCAGCGTCTGGTTTCAGAAGACTGTGCACTGCAGAGCTATGGCTGCATTCACTAAAACGAAATACTTTTCTTATGCTAATCAGTTTCTTTGGAGCAGAGCCAGAGTCAAGCCCATACCATGCCTGGATGAAGATGACTGTTTGAGGATCCTGTCAAAATAGATGAACATTTAATTAAAATACTACACTAATGTAAACCAATGTTGATGACAACGGAAGCCATGATCAGTTATTGAATAATCTTTCCTAAATATCTAGGGGAGAAAAGCTGTCATGTGTTAAAATCTTCTTATGTTAGTTATTAAATAAGCTTGGCTTCTTATATATCACAGAAATCTTGCAGTAATTTTACTGACACTGTCTCGGAGAGTGAGTAAATACCTAATAATACTTTACCTGGTACCTGTTCTAACAGAGATGTATCTAATGTCACTTTAATATCTATTTTTAAACCTTTATGCCTTAATATAAATATAATTTAGGGCAAAAAAACACTGATGCACATTTGAAGCATTACTTTTAAAGGTAATTTAGGGTACATCACATTCACCTTTTCAGGTAAAAGATCCTGATGGTACACCATCAATAAGGTAAAGTGTAGTTTGGTACCTTCATTTCTGAAAGTGTAGCTTATTAAGACAAATGAAACGTCCCAGTCCAGCCCATTTTTATGTTCCTACCCCGCCCATTTTGATAATATGTATCTCTCAGATGTTAAGGATGAATAAAATTCATCCAGAAGGGTTAAAGCACTATGGTAGTTTTACAAGAAGGATTACTGTTGTCTGATGTTTTGAATGGTAGAATCGCACTCCCCTTAAAACTCTGGTCAAAAGGCTTTGGTAGAGGCAAAAAGCAACTCTGAACTTTTTATTTTTTTTATACAACCAGATCAATAAAAGACCATTGTTCCAATTGTACAGACATTTGAAAGAGACTTTTAAAGGAATGTCATACTTTTCCAAACAGAGGATGGTTGGTCTGTCTCAACCATTGTGCAGTAATTGGGTTATGAGTAGTATAGAGATGGATGGACAAAGTGCAAAAGGGTACTAGGTAGGGGACAACTAGACAAAAAAACTTTTTGCTTGACCATCCCTAATTGGCCACCCATGGCTTATGGCCATTCACCTTTCACTTTTGATCCCAAACACCAAAATGGAAAGAGAGAGAGAGAAGTGTGGATAAAAGCCAACATATTGATAATCTGCAGTGACTCTGACCGTCAAACACAGACTTTTCCATTGTAACAGTCTGTAGTGTTTGTTGATATCATGTTTTCTATCTTGCTGTATGTTATAGCAGCACTGCTGATGAGTGACTGGTTCTTTGAGACGTGTCGGGTATGTGGGCTGGGTTAACAGGGTTAAGCTTAAGGTGAGAAAGGGGGTTGGGGATCAAATGCTTTATATGTTGGAAATCTTTTCAAGCCTTTTCATGAAAGCAGGGAAATGATCGGATTATTCTTCTTTTCCTTTTGAGAAACAGAGGGGGCATCTGAAAAGGGCTCGGCAACCCGGCGGCATTCCATAGCTCACCGCTTTCACACTTTTTTTCCAAGCAGCCTTTGATAGATGAGCAAAAGATGATCCAATTATTTCATTTACTAATTAGCACCAATGGAATCTGGCCCTGTCCTGGTCTAGCTGGCCTCTTTAAACTTCCCCTGTCCAAAAGGCCATCTTCATTTCTCCAGCAAGAGAAAGGGATAGAGACAAAGGTAATTTAATTGTCAGTCTTCTTTCCATATGCTTGCTGGCCTGCGCGGTCAACCAAAATCCCCTGAGACCGAGCCAGGTCATTTCAAGCAACAATTGCTAAATGTCACCCCCTAGAAAACAAACACGTTGAATCTAGTTAAGGGGTGGACAGTGGAACAAATAAAGCAGGAGGAATCTAGTGACCCGCAACAAACACAGTCAAAAAAGCAGCACCAGACACAAACCATTGGACAAGCTTTGTCTTTCCTGGGCTATGGCACTGGCAAGGCAAGATAAGAAATGGCACTGATAAACAAAAAATATATAATTCATTCTTTTGGGTTTTTCTCAAGGTTTGACTTTTAAGGCAGCAAGATTTGCTTAAGTTAAGGAACAAGATGGGGAGATTACAATTATTTGAATACAAAACATACCAACTGTTTTTAAGGTAATATGAGCAACATGGTGTGACTTACTGACTGGGAACACCAGGTCAAGCAGGTGCTGGGAGGTAAAATATAAAGAAAGCAGTTTAGTAAATGCAGATATTTTATAAACTTGGGTTGGGTGATGAATCTGTATGTGGGTTCATCTCATAATGAGCCTTCTCGGTCGGGAACTCGGCTTGAATTTTGTTGTGATGTGACACGGTGCACCACTGTAGCATGCTTTGTTGAGGGGGACTTCTGCATCATGCACTCATTAAACATCGCCTCCATCCTTGCCCACGAGAAAGCTTGGCTTTCTTTGCACCAAAGGAGCCAGCGTATGGATTCAAACCAAACAAGGATGCCATTAAGTCCCACAATGCACTGAATGAAGGGCTCACTTCATTGTAAAGGCAAGGCCTGCAGGGAGAGTGCTCTGTCTGGCTTAAAGTAGGGGGGAGTGTTTAATTAAACTTTGGAAAAGGCTGAAGGTGCATCTGAACCAAATGACCCTCCAAGTGAATGGGGGATTAGGCTGGCGGAGAGAGCAAGTTCATTAAATAAAGAAGAGTGGATGGAGAAGTCCTCAGTAGAGACGCAGAGCTTTAAGATGCTACTTCGACTATAGGTATGCAACTATAAGCAACTCACTAATTACTTTATACTATTAAATGCATACCAACTGCTTAAGGAGATCATGTCATCTCAAATTAATAGTACATAACACCCAAACAGTTTTTGTAAGATGCTGAAACAATTGGAGTATTAGTGTCTTATATATATATATTATAACATATGGTTTATGTTACATAAAGTGTCCTTATAGCTAGAAATTATGTTTTGGCATTGAAACAGAAATCTTCACTTCAGGTTTAAGTGTCACAGCCTGGAGAGGTCAACCAGGGCTAACACTGAACTCTACCTTCCACGCTATAAAATATATAAATTGGCTCAAAGTGGCACCAGCATGCTGTGTTTGCACCACCTACTTCTATAGTGCAACAGCAGTGAGGCCATAATATGGTAACGATGGTGCTTGCTGCCTATTTAACACATTGCCCAATTAAGAGCAACTACAGGCCATCAGCCATGCTAACAAATTATGTATCTACACTAGTCCCATACTAAACTTTGTAAACATTGCATTTTTAAAGAAACATGGACATTTATTTGGATACAGATGCTCAAATAGGCCCAACATCTGTGCAAGTCTGTGGACATTCCAGGGCTTTTGTAGAAATTAGCAGGGAGTACAGCTCCTGTTGGAAAGCTGAACTGGTGCATTAATAATTAACCATATACCCATTTCCTTCTCTCTCACAGAACATCTCAGTGCTGACGCTTCCAGGGTAGGCCTCTGAGGGAGGACGGACTTCTTCATTTGGAGCACAGGACAATGCAGCACGCCGCTTTTGTCCCTTTGATATCCCGCTGGGCCACAATATGGCCAGTCAAGGATCAATGAGAGCACACAATAGCCATTACCCCACAGTTTCTGCAGGCTTTTAGGAAAGACGCGGGGCGGACAGCTTCCAGACGGCATGGTGTCTGGGCCACACTGGGTGAAGAAGGAAGAAAAAGAAGGAAAGGCAGAGAGGAGAGAAAAAGGGAGGCTGTAGTGGAGGGGAGCAGTCACGGTAGGTAACTTTTTCTTGAAACTGAACTTGGATGGTGGATCAAAAAAAAAAAAAAAAGGATCTTAGCCGTCTTTCCCCAGATAATATACACAAGCAGTATTTACATGAAAAGCAGTTGAGCATTTAAGAAGAGGCTATTCATCCAAATAAATTATTCCAGGGATTTGTACATATTCATCCTTTTCAATTTGATAAACACTTAAGGAATTTTTTTTAGCCATTCCTTTGCTCAATCTCATTCCTTTCAGGAAAAGGACAGATGGCCACCCGTGCCATACGTATCATCATGCACCAAGAGACTCTTTGGTCCCCATTTGACAGGATGTGATTTCTCAGTTCAGTCAAAGCCTGTGAGAGGCCCAGGCCCCATCTTTTGTAAGCAATGAGTGCGTGAATGAAAAAAGTAGCATGGAGAAATAAAAGGGAGGCTGCCAGAAGGTGAACTCCATGCAAAGAGACAGCATGAAGGTGGTGCTGGAATGAGAACTATATACATTCAGGTGTGCTGCAAAGGTTGGGTACTTGTCTGTGGGTTCCTAACTGTGGACTCTGAAATCCTGAATGTGGATACTGAGGCTTTAAAGATGGCACGTGTGCCAAAACACTACTGCTCGCTGTGAACTGTGGACAGTGTCAAGAGACCTTTCACCTGGAATCTTGCACCATCTGCCAGCACCGAGGAACAGAGTATTTGGCACGCCTGAGTTCGTCAGTGTGCTAATTCAGCAGTGTGCTTACATGCATGTACTTAAGCAGGGGTTTTATCTGCAGGTTACAAGTGCAAACTCCAAAGAAACAAAGAAACAAATAGATAAATAAATAAATGAATAAATAAGTAAATAAATAATGTGGTGTAATAAAGTTAAAGTTTAAAATATCACAAAGTGTATATAGCCACCATATACTTAGAAACCAAAGCCTACAATAACCCCCCCACACACACACCCATATGAAACCAAATAAAAGAGCAGTACTAGCTCATCTTATTATGAACACTATAATAGCTGTGTGTGTGCGTGTGTGCGTGTGTGTGTGTGTGTGTGTGTGTGTGTGTGTGTGTGTGTAATACTAAAACGTGGTTTATTTGTCTAATTGCTATGTTCCATGTGCCTTGAAAGGAGAAGTGCCCACAGTTAATGGCATGGAGCCATTCAGGGAACAAGCAGAGACAGCAACCTTAAACGTCCTGTTTTGTTTGAGATCCATATCTGAGTCTAAAGCACAACAGACACTAAATAGCCCTAAACTCTTGTGGCCTAGATGTGCTTGGAGTGGCAGTTAGAGGAGCGTCATGATATTTGAAAAGCAGCGGCTTCCCTAAATACAGGCGAAATTCCAACACACACAAACAGAGTTATGTTATTGGTTATATGCCACTATATACTGATCTCAATTAATCAAATACATTGGACTGGAAATATCACACGTCATGTGATTTCAGATAAGATTCAAAGTCATACCACTGTAAAGACATGAAAGGAAGTAGAAAATTAAAAGCATGGTCTAAACAGTCAGAGGCAAGAATGATGATTGAACATGTCCGATCATGTTCCACTTGTTCCGGGAAATTATAATTATGACTAAAGTAACTGAAATAAACAAACCCATTTTTTGTGTTAAATAAATTATCTTTGGCAACAAAAACAAAGGTCAACAGCTACTGTGATAACAGACAAGATGTGATTTATTATCTCTAAAGCTCATCACTGACGTTTGACATTTGTTCTTTTTTTTTTTTTTTTTTTTAACCGAACAAAACTGAACAAAGTAAAGGACAATTACAAGAAATGGACAGACAATGTGTGGTTTTGTCTAGTATATTCTAATTGTGTATGTTTTATTTAAAATCCTGCTTATAAATATATCTGCTTATGCATTTTCCTTATGCTTATGCATTCTGTCGACTCTGAATAGAGGTGTCAAACAGTTCAGTCAAGCACAAGCACATGATCAGGACAGCAGAATGCCTTTAGATGTGTCACTTCCAATTTATCCAAAAAAATTATATCTGGTTCACTAAGCACATATCAGCCAAACATCATGTGTAAAAAAGTGCCCTGCCATACACCCTGCCTTTTATTTAATGTCTCTTAATGTCTCTAATTTGTCAGCAACATCTAATTATTACTAATTATGTTCTTCTGTAATCTAGTAGTCCTGGTGTACCATAAACACAGATGTGAAGGTGGATTATTTCTGAACGGAAGCGTTTCCCATCCCACATGCAGTAAGCGGCAAGGCGTTCGGAAAGGCATGCGACGGTTTTCTTCTTGTCTCAAGTGTCAACAGAGCTGGGGGCAAAGCGTTCATCTCATGGTGCATTCCTCTGAACACCTCATTTACACTGTATGTAAATATTCTAATGTTATGTGGCACTGCATAACTACTGTATGTAATCTAGTAATGGGAAACAGACTGTGCAGTAATAATAATACCATGTCTGAGGACTTGTTTTACAACATTTGGGGAACAGAGAGCAGGCGTAAGGAACAGAAAGGGCAGTTAAATCTCAGTGCTCTAATTTTATAGCCTGTTAGTGTGTCCTCTCAATATACCTGACCTTATAATGTTCAAAAACGGCTGCTTTGGAGTTTTAACAATTCCTTTTTTTTGTTGTTTTAGTCTTTGTTTGGGTTTTTTATTGGAACATTGGAAAGGTTTTCTGTATCAAAGTTTTGTAGCGCCCCAATTTGCAATGTAAAATGCCATCAACCAAATAACCATCTAAGTCATGTACAAAAGAGAATTAAAGATTCAGGAACAAAAGACGTAATAGGTTTAAACGTTAGCATTTGCATGATAGTAGACTTATCCCTTAGCAATGAGAGGAGAGAGGCCTTGAGGCCCTAAAATTCCACTCCAAACAGAAGAGGTCTAATTAAGCGAAAGGAATATGCAAGCTGGTCCTATCATAACAGCAAAGGACAGAAAGGACACCAAGAGACCAATCGAACCTCGATTCAGCTTAATGTCAGTCTCTACTCTATGTTTACTACTTAATATTAATTGTATTCAGGTTTTGAGAGAGGTAAAATTGGTCAAATAAAGCTAGAGTTAGATTTTCCAATACATGATGATGTAAGAAAAATAAGAACTAATAAAATGTATAAAATAGAATAAATAGAATAGAATATCATTAAAACAAAGAGCTTGTGGAGTAGCAACTACCCCAACCCTTCCATCCTCAAATGCACCCAATACCCCAGCAACCCCCACCAGACGCCACCACCATTCAGACCCCCTCTTGGCTCCTCCCGGGGCCTCCATCCTCAATCCCTCATTCACAGAGGGAGTCAGCAAAAGAAGGGGGGCAGAGTATTGATATAATGAGAGAAAGAGAGAATGAGAGAAGAAAAAAAAATAAGAGAGAGCGCAGGCCTGATTAGAGCCTGAATTCCATTATGTCTGTTGTGCATGATGGACAAATAAAAGGCAGTAATAAGAATGAGTGGAGAGGGGCCTGCAGGAAGCACAAAAACTCCAAACACACAAGCAGAGATGATCCTGCAAGAAAACAGAGCCTGGTAGTCAAATATTTGAAAATACACTACATTGACTGAGCAGACGCATTGTGATGCATATAATTGTGTATGGGCAGAAGCAAATATTGGCCTTGAGAACACAGCAGAATGTGTGTAGACAGTGGGCCAAAGAAAAAAAAACAACACAACGTAGGAAATTACCTGCTGCTGGCAGACGTATAGCTGAGTGCAATTCAGAATAAATTATGTTTGCTTTGCGTAACTGCATTATGGACGTTAAGTGTGTTAATTGTGTTGAGTGTGTTTTTGTGTACCAGGGACTTTGTTATGTCAACGTATAAATTCAGCTTGTGCTTAATAATGTGGAGTGTGACAATACTTGCTTATATATGCATAAATATATAAGTTGTCAATATATCATCAGGACCTGATGATTTTGTTGCTCCAATAATCAACTATTGTCTGAAACATGAAGATCACTACCTCAAAAGACCTCTACAGTAGCGATGGCTACCACCTGCCTAGCTGTTGACACAAGCTCTTTTGAGCTCATATCTTTAATCATCAAGCCTCTGATAAATGAGGTCTCGTATTCAGGCTGATTCTATCTACAGTGCTACGTTAAACACACAGATTGTTAATCATGGGGTGATAAGGGGGCACCTGAACGTCAAGCCAATGATTAAACCTGCAAGCTTGGGAAGGCCGAAGGACCTTGCATACACTTGCACTCCGTGACATACAAATCAGTACCTACAAAAAGCAAACAGAGTTTTCACACCTTGTGCAGCATCACTGTAGAAATTCATATTCACTCATTTACATCCTGTAGTATATATACTATGTGCTCTTAGGGGGAAAAACGTTTGGAATGCAAACGGTAACTCAGTTTGTTCCCCTGTAGTAACCCTGTCAACATCTATTACAGCGCTACAACATTGTTGGCGTCTTAGAAGAGGTTCCAAGGACCCACTTAGAGAACCTTTAACTATCCAGTAAACTCTTAAGAAAACTTTTTCTCACAGTTTTGGGTTTCTGCATTAATGTACAGTATCACACTCCCTTTCAAATTCATCCAGCAGTTTATTCACTAAATAGTTGTGAATAAAAATAAACCAGACAACAAAGGCTGCTCTAAATCTTTACTTAGTATTTTAAGTATCTTGCACAAACTTATACAAGATTAAAACAAAACAGAACAAAAAAATGTAATGTCTTTTTAATTAAAGAACAGGTTAAACACTGATCCATTTATACATTCATGTTGTGAAGTATTCATGAAATGTAAAAGTTCATGTTATAACATATATTTTAACAATTTTAAGCTATAAATCGTGTTGTTGAAATCTCTACTCTGATTGGTTAGAAGTTTTAATTGATTCTCTTTGGTCACAAATTATATGTCTCTATACTTTAGAAGCAGACCATGTTATAATACATTATTATTTCTCTAGCAACAACTTGACATATACAGAGACTTGTATACTGTAAAAAAAAACAAACTTTAATCCAACTTTATTTTTTTTAAGTTGACAAAACATAATTAACAATGTTCAAATAAAGGATTACATAATACCATAATCAGAACAAATATTGATGTCATTTATAAATTGTGTCAAGATTGTGGTTAGAATATCTTAACAATATCAAGATAAAAATAAAACATGAAAAAAGATAAAAATATATATAAATAAACAGAGATGTTTAGTAACAAAGTAGAACTACTTCACAATTATTATTTTTGTCCTACTTAACCTTTTACTAACTGTACTTATAGAGTTTAATACTCTATTACATTTTTATTCGCTGCATTGTTACTTGTCACATAAAAATTGGGGATGTCGAAGTTAATGCGATAATAACATCTTATCGCGATAATCGCGATAAAAAAAAAATTGTGCCGTTAAATTCTAATTTGGCCCTGCGATTGACCCGTAGTTCATGTTGAGGCTTGTCGCGTGCTGCTTCAGTAAGAGTAAGGCTGCGTCCGAAATGGCATACTTAGGACATCCGGGAACCTTTCACATACTACCTGTT
>JAOVVF010000036.1:9547519-9563524 GCA_028565595.1 Duopalatinus emarginatus | reverse complement strand
TAATTGTAACATTTCACTTTAAAGCCTTATTCATTTACATAGATTTTAAAAATGTGATTAATCGCGATTAACTATATAAAACTATATAACTATATAAAATATAAGAGTAATCACGATTAAAAATGTTAATCATTTGACAGCCCTAATAAAAATGATAAAAATGGTACGAATCATTTCAAACCCACATTATCACTGCCAGAAAGGTAGATGGCACTGTCACCGGGTTTGATGAAGCCTCCTAAACACTGAGCAGAACAAGCGATCAAGCTGTGATCACGCGTGCTGCCGTTCTTCCTTTCACTGCTGCATTAATAACTACATAACACAGTACTTGTACTTGTTACTTTCAGTACTTATGTATTAAATTTAAGAATAAACTACTTGCAGTACTTAAGTTCAAAAAATGTTGAATACTTTAGTACTTCCACTTAAGTACGTTGCTTAAAGAACACTTCTACTTCTACTCAAGTCACTTTGTTGATAGAGACTTGTACTTGTACTCAAGTCTGGGTCTCTAGTACTTTATACATGTCTGTAAATAAATATTTATTAAACCGGATGGGCTTCTACAAACATATTTCCTGCTATAGTGCTCTAATATTTAAACCTTCTTAGCTAGCTATAAAAGAGTGGTTTACAGAATCAAACTATGAACTTTTTTCATGTATCTGGGGGAATGTGTTTCTAAATATATTTTTAGTTTTCGAATAAAATATTGCCAGTAAGTAGCTACCAATTAAAAAATTAGCTAGCTACCTTCAGCACTTGCAAATAAGTTGAGAAACATAGACAAGAACATGCAAAGCACTGGCAAACTATGTAAAAAAAACAGGAAAATGTCAAATGGGCATCTGCTAATAAAACTTAGTGCTCTGGATCATTTACTTAAATATATATGTAAGATCAACAAAGTAATATGTATTTAAAAAACATTCCAGGTGAATTTATTGAGTTTACTTGGTATAATGTGTGAAGTCCAGCTACTAAATTTGTTTAGTTCAATTTACATTCTAACATTTGTTTAGAGAACTAATAATTAGTGTATAAAAACAGAATAAAAACATTTCTAATGTGACCTTTTCAGTGTGTTGTCTCACCACATCATCATAAACTGAACTAGAAGGAAGATCACCATAGAGAAACTGGAATATGGATTAAGGTTCAGATGGAGTGATGTACAACATTAACACTGGTGCATAAACAGGAGATTGATCTTTCAAGCTAATATCAGAATAAAATAAATACAGATTAAATGAACTAAAAAGTACATTAAAATAAATAAATAAATAAATAAATAAATAGAAGAATTTAAGTCTAACAATTTTTAAAGGTTTACTGACACTATGTTTGACAATGAACCAATCATGCAAGCCAGTGGTCCAAATGAAGCATTGGCCATAATAGCTGGTTATCAATATTGAAAAACAGTTAGTCAACACAGCTGACTGCTATGTAATAAGGCAGATAAAGGAAGATAATTTCCAATCATCCATTACACATCAGTCTTCATCCCGAAGGGGAAAGTTAGTTGACAGTTAAGCTTACTTCATGCTGGCTAAATAAATTCAGAGAGCCACCCACAAAGCGGACCTCTAATCAGTGCAGCTCTACAAACAAGCAGAAGCCATGGAGATATTAGACTGCTCACAACAATGGAAGTGTGGCTGTGTGATAGGAGCAAGACAGACGTATTTGCTTATGTGTCCCCTGATCAGTCCACAGGGAGACTCCACAAACCACACACAGGTTTCTAATACCAGTCGGCCTGCCTTTGTTACGTCTCTGCATTTCATAATATTGCGATTCCTTTTGTCCAATGAGCCAGACAAACTTTAGTAAACTCAAGGGTTCTCTGTAGTTATGGGCTCTTGGCTTTCTGAAGATGCTCTACTTGAATTTCTTTTCTGTTAGGATGTCGTCTACTGTAGTGGTCTACACAAAATATTTCATTTAGGGGATCTTAATGAAAGAGATATGGAAACGCTTTTATAGCTTTTTATATAGAACATTAACAATTCTCTCTAACAAGGAAATGCACTGTTATAGGGTTCTAGACAGAATGTTTAAGGGTGTTGTTTACTTTGGCAAGGACACTGTTTTATATTGTTTTACATAGAACAGTTAAGGGCTCCCCCAAGAGGGAAATTCTCTGTTATAAGGTTCTAGATGGAACTTTCAAGGGTTTACTTTGACAAGGACACAGTTTTATAGGGTTCTACAAAGAACAAATAAGTGTTCTCTCTGACACGAAAAGTCACATTTTAGGTTTGTAAATCACACACACAAGCTTTTGCTGCATAGAAAAGTTACCCTACTATCTTGTAGGGTTCTACATAGGGCTTTTTCTACGAGAAACTCTGTTATAGGTTTCTACATTGATTATTTAAGGGTTCTGTCTGACATAGAAATGTATTGTTAAACAATTTTATATAGACTATTTAAGTGTTTTTACTGGTAAGCAAACACTGTATTTTAGGGGTTTAGATAGAACATATATGGGTTCTCTATGACAGGAAAATCTGTTGTACTGTCTACAAGGTTGTCTGATAGTAAAAAGCATAGTAAATAAGGAGCATTCTCCATAAAATCACAGTTTTGTAATGGCCTCCATAGAACCTTCCACTAATAAAGAACCCTTCCTGCTAACTAAACAGTCTCTTTTATAGAGCTAACGCAGACATTCTTTTTTCTTTATTGTAGCTTTTTACCTAGAGAACGTAAGACTTTTTTGTAAAGAGGAATTGCTCTATTATAGTGGACTACGTAGGACGTTTACAGATTTTCTTTGATGCTCTCTCTGTTATAGGTGTCTATATAGAATTTTTTTTTATATAAACAAAGTAAGGTTAGCTAATACGTACACTTTCTGTAACCATTAAATATAAAGAGCATACCTAATACTCTGTGTTCTTTTCTCTACCCCTTTCTCTTCACCTCCCACTCAGTCAAGCTACACATAATACAGACAATGTACCAAGAGATAGCAGTGATCCAGTGATTCCTGACTCCATACTGATGCACTTCATCTGCATCTCATCAACTGAACATCACTCACTACAGCAAAGGCTGAACAACCACAATGGACGTTCTAGACACCATGAATTGTATTGCAGCTGATATAAACATCACAGAACACCTAGGAATGAACAGGTATCCTTTCCATCAGTGACCAGTTAACAAAATTCAGCAAAATCAGACTTCATGTTATAACTATATTGAATTTTCTGGCTATACATTTGCACTTTTTTTATATAGCAAGGGATTATTTATAATCTAGGTCGCACAAATGAGGTTCCCTTTTGAGTCTAGTTCTTTCCAAGGTTTCTTTCTCTTGTCATCTCAGGGAGTTTTTCCTTGACTTCCCTTTTTCCCACTGTCACCTCCACTTGCTGACCAGGGATAAAAAAAATTATCTGCTTGGAGACAATGTTCATTGTTGAAACTATAACAAATATAAAACTATACAAATAAAAATAAATAAATGTAAAATGTTTCTCTGACAGAGAACCCTTTCTAATGGAAGAACAATTCCATACTCATTGAGAAGTATATTGGGAAGTAATTTTTTTAAAGCAGATTTATTTTATTTTTTATTTGAGAAAATATTTATTTTATTTTTTTATTTGAGAACACCTTATAAAAAATAAAATATATATTATTTCTTACAGACAATTTATGTTTTAGATTTCCTTACTGCTTTTACACACTAATATTATCACATCATATTATTGAAGAACAATATACTCCTTTATGGAATACACATCTACACTTACTTTCAATTAACATTAATTAATTGAAAACAAACATGTTAGTCACGACTTCTGGATTTTAAAGAAAGTCAGTAAGACTGTACATTCTGCACCTCACCTTTTTATTACTGATTTGCTGCCTAAAGAATTCCAAATACTCCACTTTATTTTAGGAAGTTTAATTTTGGAGTTGCCGTTGAGGCCTGAACACTAGAGTGCAGTGAGGAAGGTTAGTTATGTCTGAAGAAGGAGGGGGGAAATTGGCCCTGTGCCACGACCGTCAGCTATTGTGTGTAGAAAGGAGCGTGTGAGGAGGGTGCGTGGGTAATTTAAGACCGCTTTCAGCATTCACAGTCAGTGAAAATAAATCATCTGCTTTACGCACAGCATAAAAAAGAGAGTGGGTATGAGATAGAGAGCAGAAAGAATCAGAAACGTCATCGAAAGTCAAATATTGATTTGTCATGTGATGCATGAAAGCACAAAAATCAAGATGGTCTGTGTTTGGGGACAATGTGAGTTGTAGTGCAATGGGCAAATGAGGAAATGTGGTCTGCAATCAGTTATATATCAGTTATAACAGATAAAGATAAAAATAAAAAACATAAATAAAAAATCTATTTATCTATCTGTCTGTCTGTCTGTCTGTCCGTCTGTCTGTCTATCTATCTATCTATCTATTTAAAAGATTTCTTTCTGTCCATACTGAAACTTTCTATAGTAGAAAGCCACTAGCTCCTATCTGGCAAGCCATAATTAGTTGTTCTGCCAAAGTAGAATGGTCTCGTATATGCACACACACTCAAATAAAGCATTGGAGTGGGAGGAGGGAACAAACAAGGGTACTGCAGAGAGTCTATAAGGAAGGCATGCAGGGAGAGAGAGATTAAAATTTGTTTGAATGAAACCCACGCTCGTCTCATTCAATTGGCATCAGGCATAAATCAGGCCTTTGTTTGCTCCTCTGTAAAGTAGTGTCAATCAGCCTGATTGTTTTCATAGCAGGAACGATGAATTTACTCTTTCACAGATTAAAGGGACCCCCTGCTCCAAATGCTGCAAATAGGCAGTAGAGCCCGAAGTTAGCCATGACTGGGCCACTTGCACACTGGAGCGACATCAAAGGGCGTGAAATGACCGATCTGATTTGTCTCGAAGACACTTCATGATGAATATGGTGCGGCCCTTGGCACAAAAGTGCTTTTGTGTCATTTATGCAAAGACAATTGAATAGTGCTGTATGATTGGGTAAGGGCAAACAGGGCTTTTAAACTTTGCAGACACAAAAATGCAAATGATTACATTTGCATATACATAAGTATACAATACACACAATATATATTGAGGTCCATGTAGACCAAGTCAGGTTCTTCCACACCAAACTCACTCAGCCATGCATATGTTTTTACAACTATTCTTATAAAGTCCTAAACTTCAAACTAAAGTCCGAACTTAGAGGCCTAGGCCAACCCATGGAATACAACCCCACAGCATTATCTCTCATCCAACAAACTTTACAGTTGGCACAATGCAGTCAGGCAGGTAACATTCTCCTCACATCTGCCAAATTCAGACTCGTCCACAAGACAAGCCTGTCCACAGAAAACGTTCCATCCAATGTATGTCATTGTGCTTGGTAAAATAAAGCTTGCATGCAGCTACTTGGCCATGGAAACCCACGCCTAAAAGTTTTGTGCTCACAGTTTTTGTGCTGATGTTAATGCCAGAGGACGTTTGGAATCCTGCAGTTATTCAGTCGGCTACTATAATATTACTTTATTATATACTACATTATGTTATTATTATTATTGAGTCTTGGCCACTTTTACACACTATGCACTCAGCAACCCAGCTCTGTAACTTTATGTGGTCTGCAACTTCATGGCTGAGTTGCTGTTGTTCTTAAACGCATCCACTTTTCAGTCACAGTTAACTATGTGGAATATCAGCGAGCTCTTTAGAATGACCCATACCTTCAGAAATGTTTGAAAGCACAGGCAGACTGCAAGGCTAAGTGCTTGATTTTATACACTTGTGGTAATGAAACTGAATAAAACACCTGAATTTAATGATTACAAAGTGTGTCCTAGTATAATGTTTATGTCTAATGTTTATATTGTTGTATTGCATTGCAGTGACATTTCATTCCGAGGGGACAAGTGGAGGCAAACTATGTAGTAAAAATAAATAAAGTCACCCTGTTTATCTTTAATATATATAAACATATACATGTACATACACATGCATAGAGAATTGGAAAAAAAGTATAAAAAAGGTATAAAGCAACTGAATAATTTGAAATAGACTACTATCTATCAAAAACCTCATGTTTCTCTGGAAACTTTATAACCTACAATTATTTTTAACTACACTTATCTGCTCATGTCTATTAGAGAAGTATACTGCAGTTACTTCCTACCTCCACGTGTACATAAACATATACATACACTTCCCTCATAAGCACTTGGCTTATACAGTTAATGAAGGACTTTTATCTAAAAACTACTATGTACTATGCCTCTTTGTTTTTGTTTTTTTGTTTTTTTGTTTTTTGTTTTTTTTACTATATCTATTAAAATTACTGAAGTATATAGTAGTTTTGTTCATTCTGTGTACCCAAGTAGTAGATGGAGTAAAAGTATAGAAAAGTGCACAGATATTGTACTGAAACAGAAGGGTTTTGGACAGAAGTAGTTTTGGATTAAACTTCCAGTTTCTCTATGACTTCCTACCTATACATATTGATACACAATAACATACACATATACTTCTCTCAGGAGCACTTGTTCTGTTTTTCAGCTTGCATACATAATGACATTTTTATCTGAAGTATCTATGTATTATGCCTATTTTTTTTACTACATCTACTATATGTACTATACCTTTAAATGTTCATTTAATGTAAAGTGACATATTTCAAGCCTTTTTTGTTTTACTATAAAGGTTTCAAGTTTTCATAAATTACTGTTCAAGCAGTATAAATACTGTGCATATCTTAGTCTAGTTCAGCACAATACAATCACTGAATACAATCACTTACAGACAGTCATTGCTGGCTGTTGTCAGAGTGCTGTATCAAAGCATATTAATAGAAAGTTGACTAGAAGAGAAAAATGTGGTAGGAAAAGGTGCACAAGCAACAGGGATGAGAGCAGCATTGAGAGGAGAGTCAAAAAAGTTGATTTAAAAACTTTACAATTAGTGGATCGGCTGGTGTCAGTACATAAAAAGCCACCACAAACAGACCTCTGTAGGAACGGGGCTACAACTGCCACATTCCTAATATAAAACCACTTGTGAACCAGAGATAACAGAAGAGTCTTATCTGGGCAAAGGAGAAAGATCTGGACCGTTATTCAGTGGACCAAAGTCCTTGTTTCAGATATTATTAAATGTTGCATTTCATTTGGAATTCAGGGTCATAAGCATCTGGAGGAAGAGTGGAGATGCACAGAATCCAAGGTGTCTAAAGTCCAGTGTAAAGTTTGCCCAGTGTGTTTTAGCAAGTCTAATGTATAACACATCCAGTAACACATCCAGTAATCAGAAAATTTTAGAGCTCTTCATGCTTCTATTTTCATTTTTACAATATTTCAAATAGAAAATAATGTACAATACAGAAATATTAAACTGACAAATATGTTTAGTTATATGCTCAATTCTGAGCATGATATTGTGATATTGATGTGCTTGATTGGCCAGTCAGCTCTCTAGATCTGTCAAGAGAAAGTTGGACACCTGACCCAGCAATACTGAAGAGCTGAAGGCCACTAAAGCAACCAGGGCTTCAATAACTAAAACTAAATATCTTATCAGTGCCACAAACTGATTGCCTCCATGCCATTTCACACTGGTTCAGTAATTCATGGTAAAGGATCCACAACCAAGTATTGAGCGTATAATGAACATACTTTCAGAAATTGGACATTTCTGTAGGTTGAAATATATCGCTTTACCTATTACGTAATAAATATAAAATATAAAATCAAATTATGAACAAACATAAACAGTTTCAAAAATGAAAGTTTTTTTGAGATGCAGTAGTGTGTATATACATAAGACATAATTGTAGATGTCTTTTAATTAAGGTTCCCAGCAAAAGTCCTTCATTAGTTGTACAAGCCAGGGGCTAAATTTTGTCCCAGACTTTCTGGTTCTCTGTAAACTTCCTAAAATATACCGTATATTTATACACACATGCAACATTTTATATGCCAACATATTAACACCTGGACAAGAGATTTTCTAATGGGTTTACTGTTACTTTCTTTCTCCATGATTAATAAAACTGTTCTGCCATTGTGGCCATTCAGCCAAGACAAAACATACATGCAGGGAGCAAAAAGGGAGCACTTAAAGTAAATGTGTTGCATACAACCACATCAAGCTCCCTGAGGAAGTCCACTTGGACTCCTTCCAAAACAGTTTATCAATATCAGTCTTCTAGTGTTTTCTATTCACTGTCTCTGTCAGACAGATTGGTTACACCATAAAGCCATTCATGTGCTGTAAATTGCTTTGAACTTCAACTTTTCTGTTGTCTCTTTAAAAATTAACTGGTGAGGCAGTGTATCTCAAGGTTGCGCCAGACCTTCCGGTTCCCAGTCAGCTCTCACTTTTCTGGCTCATAATAAATTGTGCCATCAATTAAACCATGCTGACACAATGCAGAGTGGCTCCTTTTGAAGTGTCAGGCAATGCCAGACCAGCAATGAATGATTTTCACAAATGGCCACTGAAAGTGATTTTAGGAGCTGATAAACTCATCCCCCCACAGCACACAGTCTTATTTCAGTGCAGCTTTTCCATTTATGCTGCAGTGTATTGATAGCTTGGTTGATTTATTAAATGCACATTTTGTTATGTTTAATGCATGGAAACTGAAATATGTTGACTATTTCCATGCAAAACAGTTATTATCAATTCCAACATTTAAAGAAATTATTTTTGAAGTGCTATAGATTAAAGCATAATTTGATCATTTAATACTTTATTATAAAACTGGCACCATCATAGTTTCAGTGATGCCTGTAAGCTGAGCAGCTCTTTATCCAGAGTCTTTATCCAAGGTTGCATGCTTGTGCATTAAGTCTGTGATATATTATTCATAGATGATCATTTATCATCAGAGCATCATTTATGCTTTCTGATATGCTATATATATATATATATATATATATATATATATATATATCATATCGTATATAGCATATATAAATTATAGCTGATACAATATATGTACAGTGACTCAATAACACAAATGTTTCTGAATAAATAACATCTTTATTTTACATAAAACATTCTCATATATAAAAAATCCTATACACAGGTTTGTATGGAAAAGTCGCAAGTGCACACTTTTATATAAAAGCCATTCGAATACAAAAATAAGCAATGTCGTGTGAATGCAATATCTAGCACAATTTACTCTTTGCCTGTACAGATGCAGATTCAGTGTTTACACATGCGCAGATCAACCAGGACCCGAAAAAAAAACACAAAATAAAAAAAAAAATAATAAGATTTGCACCTTGTTTATTTGTTCTCAGGTCTTTGAGTTCAGTTGGCCAAAGAATATATAATATAATAAAAAATAAAAGTCTCTGGGTAGAGGTCAGTATTCACCACGCGTAGTCTCCAGATGTTCTGCTAATCACATTGGGAGATGTCTGGACTTTTTTTGGCTTCAGGTCACGTGGATGAACAGCGCAGCTGGATGTTACTTCTGCGTTGCGCGCGCCGCACGGAACTTTCCTCGCGCGACTGCCGTGGGTTTTTGATTGAACGCGCGGTGAACACCGGAAAACCGCTGTTCTTTTCAGCACCGCCACAGGAACTAACACATCTGGAGAAGAAAGGACAGATTGATCAGGATTGTGCAGTATATAATGAGTCACAGTAGGCATGCATGATTGAGTTGCTACAGTTTAGAGAGGTTTGCAAAGCTAGGAGTGTATTATAAATATAAACCTGCTGTTTCATCATGCAACTAAATAATTCATATGTTTGCAAATGATTGCCATTAGACAGAAAATTCTGAATAACTTTTTGCATAGAAACCGTTAAACCTGTCTATGCATAAGCTGGACTCGTGTATTCACCTGTGTCTAAAACCCGTCGAACCACGCGGCGAAGTCCAGCAGCTCCTGCTCCTCTGTATTTAGATGCTCGTATCCGCCCTCGTCAGAGGAGCACGCGGAACGGGGGGACTCCGGGCCAGCGGAGCACGAGCTGGAGACCGTAGGAGACGGGACTCCGCACCGGAACGCAGCGGACACGGCGTCGTGCTCGTCTAAAAGCCGCTGCAGTGCGCGGATGTACTCCACAGCCGAGCGCAGCGTCTCCACTTTGCTCATCTTCTTGTTGGCGGCGCCGTTGGGCACGTGCTGCCGGAGAGTCTGGAAGCCCATGTTGACCTGCTTCACCCTGTTCCTCTCTCGCTCATTGCGCCTGGCCACAGCCACCGGCTGCTGCTGCTGCTGCTGCTGGGAGACCCCGAGCCCCAGAGCACCAAAGTTCAGCCTGCGCGTGCATCTCAGGCGCTCCGGGCTGCTGCACCGCTGCCTCTTAAGCAGCGCGTGCTCCGGGCTGCGCGGAGGTGTAGCTTTGTGCAGAGGCGCGTAGCTGTCCGTGATCTGTAAACGGAACGCGCGAGGACTTATCTGCGTCTTTGTCATCTCCATTTGCGTGAAATACATGAAGCCCTTTGAAGGAACACGAGACAGCAGGGAGGGACGACGTGACTATACACCGCTCTCGTGCCTATCGCGTGGCCTCGCTCAACCGGAACGCGAGTGGAGGTTAAGTTAGTTAGTAAGTTAGATGGATGTTGGAGGCACCTGTTCACCAACCGATGTGAAAGTGACGGGCGACACGCGGTCCCTTTTCAACACACACGCACCCACCCTCCCTCTCTTTCTGACAACACCCCCCCCCCAACACACACACACACACACACACACACACACACACACACACAGGGAGCTGCACGCTCCACCGAGGAGACTCCGCCCTCCACTCAACGGCTCCCCCAGCACCGGCTTCGCGAGCCGGGCGCGTGGCTTTAACGATTTCAAAAGAATCTATTCGGCGCCGCACGCACGAGCCGGACAAATAGAGAGAAGGCGTCACATGTCGTCTGGAGTGAACTGCTCATATTTCATATAGTCCAGCCAGTAATGATTTAAGACCTTTAAATCACATCCTTTATATATAATGATATAATAAACCTCTGTACTCTCAGATAACACACTATACTTCACCTTGTAGACTGTTGCTCAGCTGCTGCAATTTTTATCATGTGTAAATTTCATCTGGAAACATTAATCCAAGTTTATGCAAGTTACAATTCAGATGCATAATTGGACCTTAATGATTACTACACTTAAAAACTGGTATATTACACAGTTCTGGGCTGATGGCTTGCACAAAACACACTGTTAACATCAAAACATACCCAATAGTTACGCAGCTATAGTTATGGGTTGGTATAGTACATTGTAAAATGATAACATAATGTGCATATGTAAGTTGGTTTGTTTGTTTGTTGTTATAAAGATATAACTTAACACGACAATTTAGTATTGGAGATGTACATGACAAGACGTCATATAGTATATGTTAAATCATTTGATTAATCTATGTATATTTGGGATAAATATATAATATGTATTTGGTCAATATAATGTATATATGTTGAAATATTGCACAACTGATAAAAACTTGATAAAGTTAAAGGTAAAACCAAGTAGTCATACCAACAAGTCGAGCCCCTTTATGTTGACAGACTATTGCTGAAAGCAAAAGAGGGATGTTCCTGAGGCCAAGTATAAGCATACGTAAGTTAGAAAAACAAGCGGCTGGTGGGAAACAGCTATTTAAAGTTGCTATAAAAAAGCACAAATGCAAAATGCACAGTACAAAGGAAAGAAAAGGAATGCATGCTTTATCTGAATGAAAATAGAATCATGGCATTTCCTAAATAATTTAAATACAACACTTAACAATGTCCAAATGAAACGCTAACCTTATTTTAGAATTAACAACAGCAATCTCTTTGCTTAATAAGTATACACACTTTTTATTATAACATCCTTTATACAATCTCAGGAATAGGCAATTGTCTTTAAGGTCACACCGTCATTTAACACCCAGAACAGAAGCATTTGTAGAGCACTGTTATATCCATCATTAAAAAATGTAAAGTGCATGATACAACTAACAGTCAAATCTACCCATCCTTTACAACCAGACAACTGGGAAAAAAGACATTATTGGTCAAGGAGGTCAAAGAACCAACTGGCAACTTAGAAATACACACAGGCCAGCAAAAGAAAACCTGCATCACACAACAGTATCAGAGATATTGCTCAAGTCTGGCCTGTAGAAAGCAAATTCTTTAAAAGGGCCATCTGAAGTGTGAGTTGAGGTTTGCCTGAACAATGCTGCAACAAACTACAGAAGCTTTGGTGATCAAACCACTGGCCATGGCATCCTGACAGTGGTTCTGTTCAGGGGATGCTTCTCCTATAAGGGGCTGAGGAACCTGTTTGAATTGAAGAGAAGATGGGTGGAACCATTTGCAGTTAGAGATTGGGCAAGAAACCAATAAAACCTGAAAATATCGTAGTATTGGAATATTGGAGATTTATATTACAACTCGACAACAACTTCAAGAATTACAAGGATAGGTCAAGGGCTATAGCAATGGCAGAAAAATGTACAAGTGTACAGAATGAAATCTAATAATGAAAAAAAAAACAACACTATGCACCCTGAAGAACACTCTATATATAGATGACAGATTGACAGATGGCTCATGTGTAGACAGCCCTTAAGCCCAAAATAAGGGCCTTATTTACTTACATAAATGCTCGTGTAGAATTTATATTCTAGCCCAAATCCGAACTTCCACATAAAACATACAAATTCATGTACCTTTAAACCCAGTATAGTATAGCAAATAAATTACTTCTCAATAAATATTTTCCCCAAACTTTAATAAAGCAAGCAGCACCCTCTACTGTATATTTGGGATAAAAATATAATATGTATTTGGTCAATATAATGTATATATGTTGAAATATTGTACAACTGATAAAAACTCAATAAAGTTTTTAAAAAGGTAATACCAAGTAGTCATACCAACAATAAATTACTCCTCAATAAATATTTTCCCCAAACTTTAATAAAGCAAGCAGCACCCTCTACTGGACAGGATATTCTCTTGCAACTGCTTAAAGGCAGTTGCCCCACAACTTATTATGATGTTTTCGGAGAAGAGTGACAAGAGTCAGGTGTCAGTCCTTGGCATCCAGAGCTTCTGGAACAAAAAGACAAGATTTGTGAGTTTAAAAAGAAGAATACACCGTTCTTTAAACAATTTAAACAAATAAAAATATCTTAATAATAAAGACTACCTAGTAGGAAACAACAGTTCAGCTCTCCGAGTGTGTCCCTTTCGACAAGTCATTTTGTGCGTTGGATCCCTGTTAAATGAAAATGATATTAGCCATTGTGGTGCCTTAAAGACATACCAAAGATGTCGGTATCTTTCAGTGCGGCGGGTTACCATGTACTAGTGAATGACCCTTAATGTTTCTACATTATACTTACTTATAAGTCACTTTAAGAGCAAAATTAAGAGCAACTATCAAATGAAAAATAAATAATATATGCACGGATAATAATACAATACAATACAATACAATACAATACAATACAATAAAATAAAATATAATAATATATGCACTGAAGCATGGCATACATGTTCATTCTTTCTAATGCGTGGGGATCTTGCCAGTCTGTCCATTCGAAGTATTCACTGCAGCCGTTCTGTTTACAGGGGCTGTGTACATACTGGCACAGGCCTCTCCACTGTTGTGTGAGTTTAGCCAGCCGCATCATTATCACTTTTATCATGTCCCATGCCCTTTGGATATTTGTTGATTTGGAGACTGAAAAACACAAAAGCACAAGCAATAAACCTCAAGATAACACAAGGAACAATTAAGCCATTGAAGGAAACAATTTGAGGGAAAATCACTTTTCACACAAATCTCCCACGTTACACAAAATTTACTGCAGTCTTTTTAAAACTGAGATGGATCTATTAGTCATGGAGCAGCAATTGCTAACATGCTAAACTAATCACACACTTGCCGGAATTAACACGGTGTTAACTGAACTGAAAGAGACCTGCCAGTGGTGTCTGTGTTAAAACTATGTGTTAGCATAAAACGAAACAAAATAATATAAACCATGGCTTACTATCACTGCCTTTGCCTCGGATCTCAATAAACTGATCTTCTGTAAGTGCATGCTCTCTGAGCAGGATACGTATGTTTTGACTGGTTAAAAGACACTGTTCTTTCCCAATCCAGTAAGTATAGTATATTGAGCATATCCTAATGACCAGCCTGTATAGAACAGAAAAAACACATACAATTTACGTAAAATTAAGTAACTCCAGAAAAGGTAGATTATATTGTGTTGTAAAGATCTGAGTAATTTTACTCCCAGCATTTGTTCTTAATAATACAGGAACTCTACAAAGTTCAAAGAATCTTACACATTAGCTTAAGGAGAAACAACATAACAGAAATATATTTTTGTGAAGGATACAACTATGGGTTGTATGGGTTGAAAGTGTTATCAGGAACATCAGGAACGTGCAGTCAAGCAAAGAATTAAATATAGATATACATGTATAATTAATTATTACCTATGAAAGAATCCATGAGGTATCTCAGGAAGAAAGTAAACTTGGACGATGATGTCCTCCAGGCTGTCCTGTCCCCACATCTTCATTACCTCCTGATTCTCTCTCTTAAGGAAACTCGGGAATAGACAGGCTCCATTTGGTTCATACACAGCACTGTTTGATGGTTCCCATTTTTTGTTTGGACAGAACTCAGGGGCTGTAGGGTCGAGTTGCACACATTTTTTGGTTGGGAGACAAACATCAAAGTGCTGCAGCAGATGGATGAGTTTCCCAGGCTTTCCTTTGGTCCCAACTATCTCCTCAATAAGCTCTTCGTCATCAACAGCTAACCGCTCAAGTTCTGCGTGCACCAAGATTCTTATGGCCACATTGTTTAAAGTAGCTCTGTTCATAAAGTCCTCGATCCACGTGCCTCTGTGCTTCACAAGAGAGTTTTCCCTCATCAGATCTTTCCTGGAAATGTTTTCCATCATACTGACCAAATCATGTCTAACAATGGCCTGTATCAGAAAAAAACATAAATAGTTGGAACTAGATCTGCAAGTAGGAGGAATCTGATTTGCTTTACTGTTTTTTTTTTCATTACAAACCTTAAACAATGAAATAAGGAATGATGGTTTAACAAACACTGTGTCCTTCAAGTCTGGGACATCCCTGTACCATATGATAATGCCACTCATGTGCAGGTACTGAAGAATAACTTTTAGCTTTTCACGGTCCGATTCATTATAACTAGAGTTGATGTGGGCCAGGAGGTCGCTGTGAGTCACTATTCCTATTGAAAAGAGTATGATATTATCACTGGGATATAGCTAGCTCATTAATATTAGTGTATTTAATAAAATGAAGACATGTACCATGCTGAGGAATGTTGCCACAATCCAATTGTGTCTGAATATGTTTTTCCACATCCTCGTAGAATCGTGGTAGTGTTTGTTCCATAAAAGGAAATAGGTCTTCATCCAAGACCACTTTGTTTATATAGCGTTGTAAGATCTTAATGTCCTGAGGATCTTTGCAGTCAATGGTTATAAGATCAAGGACCTATATATGCAGAAGAGAAAAAAAAATGCATGTAAATGTATACTGCCTGGCTAAAAATATCACACACTAATATTCTGTTAGATGCTTTTAGCTTCAAATATGGTGTGCATTTGCTGTGGCATTGTTGCAACAACCTTGTGCAAAATTGCAACATTTATTTCCATCATATTAATGCAGAGTTACATTAATATTTGGCCAAGATCTTGTTGAGAGTCAAACCAGGAGGAAAGACTTCTTCGATTCATCCCAAAGATTTTCAACAGAGTTTAATTCATGTGTGAAAATGTTACTTTATGTTCAGTAAATCAGTCCTTTACAATTTCAGCCTGGTGAATATGTTGTTCTGGAATATGGCCATGTTGTCAGTAAAGAAAAAATCGACTGATGGTTTAATATGCTATCAGTACATTCAGATACTCAACCCCAGAGATCGTAGGACTGCCTATTCCCAAACGATAAAATTTTGTGTGATCTCTCTCTCTCTCTCTC
>JAOVVF010000036.1:9530434-9547419 GCA_028565595.1 Duopalatinus emarginatus | reverse complement strand
CATCTCCACATCATTGCATTCAGTTTTTATTTACAATTTGTTTAGTGTCCCAACTTTTTTGGAATCCGGTTTGTATAAACCCAATAATCAGTGTATTAACTTTATACTCAAAGTGTAAAAACCTTATATTCAGTGTATGAGCATTATACTCACAGTGTATAAGTTTTATACTCAAAGTGTATCAACTTTATATTCAGTGTATAAGGTTATACACACAGTAGATAAACCCTATATTCACAGTGTATATACTCACAATGTATAACCCAAAGCTATTACTATAGGACAAACTTTTACGTGTCTGTGGAAACAATGCTCTTCAATGTAAATGACTAAAAATTCACACCAGAGTTTTGGAAGCCCAAAGATTTATATTAATGATAAACAATTTTTTTTAAATGCTTACTTTTTTCAATACCTCAATACAACTTCATGTTAGGTTATTAAACTTGCACCTAAATTAATGTGCACTTGTTTGCCTGTTTGTCGATATTTAGACGATATAAAGTCATGTAGTGCGGTTCAGTTTAACCACACCAAACAAATACCGTCCTGAAATTCTGACCAACACTGCATTCTGTTTTAATAAATATTAAACATGTATTATTCCTGCCTCTATATTTACACTTACCTACTTTGCTGTTTGCAGACATTAATGACGTCTGCCAATAAAAACAAAACGGTGTAAAAATAAAAATTAAGGCTCTCTATAAATCGATATTGGCCTACAATAGCCCTATCCAATATGGCGGCCGCGTCGTCGTTCGGCGGTAGCTAACAGAAACAGCTAACTCTGCATGTGCTAGTTTCCTCAGACGACAGAATAAACATGTTATGCTTCAGAAACTAAGGTTACAATTACTATCACTTCTTATTTACCGGAACAATAAAGTACAGTTTAAAAAAAACCAAAAAATTCTCTAATATACTTGTTACAGTCTCTCTAAAAGACACCGAGTTAACCTAACTGACTAGCCACATATGCTAACTGACGGGGAAATGAGGACAGAGACGCAGCGGTGTCACGTGTCTTTCCTCTACTAGTGAGCAAACGGCACGCGCGCGCACACACGCACATACACCGTCCATACGGTACACACTCTCATAAAATTTCATGTAATCCTCAGTACAGTTTGGTCTCCTGAATGAAGCCCTAAAGAGGACAAAGGTTGATGTTTGATGAAGAGGTGAAGACAGTTGTGCATTAGTAGCTCGCAGCTCAGAATAAAACTTTTTTTTAATATGAGAGACTGTTGACAGATGGACAAAATGTATTGAAAAGTGTGTGTGTGTGTGTGTGTGTGTGTGTGTGTGTGTGTGTGACTAATTTTATTAAAGTAAAACATTTTATTTTAATGACTAAAATAATGGTATAATATATAACTATTAATTACTATTACTATTAATTATAACATAATTATTCTGTTATTATAAAATATTTTATTGTCCACCTTTGACACCGATGGCTTATGCAATTTTTGCAGATGGAAAGAAACCACTTTTTCTATCATTTCTGTAAAAAAAATTTCTCTGTAAACAAGTCACATGTTTACTATGATAGATATGTTCTGATTGTTATGGTGTGGAAATGACATTTTCACTAGTGAAAACTAAACCTGCTACTAGTCTGCCTGACTTATTAAAATGTCAAAACAACTTGCCATACTGGGCAACCAAAAATAACTAAACCAAGGAGTTGGTGTGGAGGCTGTGGGTAAAAACACCATCTAATGAGCTTAATGGGTAAACAGCAAAATCTAAATGTCAGCCCCAAATAAAGAACACACCCAGGAGATGTGTGACAGTGAACATCCCCTTTATGTCCTTGTTTTGTGTAATAGTAGTTTTCAGGTGTAATAGCTTCGTGATAAGTAGCTAGTTTTCTGGGCCTTTTTGTGCGTGTGTGAACGGACAGTGCGCCTCTTAGACCGTGCTACACGCAATTCGATCCTGAGAACACTGTCGGCCACTTATAAAGGAGAGGGAAAGGGTGAAGCACCGCTTAGAACTCGGACTCAAACATAAAGCGAGTGGATGGAGAAATCTCAAGGCAAGGCGTGATGCAAGCTTTAATTAACACGTAAGGTTTAAAGGTCAGATAGGAAAAGGGGAAAAGATATTAATACTGTTTTTTTTCCTCTAACAAGCTCGCATGAGCACCCCGCGGACGTTGACTGACGCGGAAGATTCAACGTCCACGTCCCTCCGAGGAGGCGAGAAGTGAAAGAACAAACCGAGGATTTAGAGTGGAAGAAAGAGTGTCGGTTAAGGTGAAGAGAGCGCAGGGCCGCCGGGGCAGGAGAAAGGGAGAGGGTTATTGGGGGGCAATTACCACAGGAGTCACACCAGAAGAGAGATCTTTCCCTAGGTTCTTTTTAATTACCTCAGCCGCTGACCTATACCACAAAATCACAAATCAAGGTGTGAGACGAGGGTGAGACGAGGAGCCCTGCCTCAGAGCTCTCTGAAATACCAGCACAGACAGGGGCCTGAGTACGACCTGGGAGGATTGGAACTACAGGCGTTTTGCATCTCGGGTGGCAGCAGGAGGTCTCAGCTGATGGCGCCCTCTGGTGGGCGCAGAGGTAGTGGACGAGCCTCTGTTGGGTGGGCCCTATAACGGCCCCTAATCATTCAAATGATGCCCTTCTGCAGAGCTTTGATGTCCTACAGTTTGTGTTAAACAGTATTGGGACAGTTTAAACTTAAACTGAACTTAAATGTGACATAATCAGCCCCACCTAGAATATTTTTTACCAGCTGCCACTAATTGAATTTTATTTTGGGGTTCACTAAATGACAGGGTGAAATTTAATTAATATGAACATTGTATACTTTCAGATATCATTACCAGTTTCTGGTTTACAAAAGAGAATACACATATTTCCTATTCAGGAATATTTACATTACTGGGTTCGAGTGTTACTTTAGCCTTGTGCCTAAGTTCATTCTCTCAGTTTTTATAAATTAATGTTTAATGATGTGTTAGCGTGTGCATGGCACAACATTGTCTGCACGCCGTTGTAGATTCCATTTCACTGTCTTGTTGTACTGACCTGGAGGTATACTGATCTACACATTGACTGACCTTTACAGACCTTTAAAGTTATTAAAGCAGTTAAAGATATCAAAGATCATTAAAAAGATATCACAGATTTCAAAAAATGCAAATAGCTGCTATCTAGTCATAAAAGTGATTGAAAGAGCATTCATGTCTGTCAGTATTGGCTGTCTATCAACTTGCCCTCATCACCTCATCATCACACCCTTTTAATAATACCAAATAACTCCTATAAAAGATGTTAATTATAGAAAAAACTAAGGGCTTATTAATGTGGATGAAGCTTGCAGAAATGAGCAAAAAACTGGAAGTGTAATTTTAAATGAAAGTTTCCTTTCAGATCTGTGTACTTACATGGAATGGGCAGAGTTAGTAGTTGTACTGCAGCCAGCCAGCAGAAGGCATAAGAGACTTTTTGGCTTCACTTTCCAACTGCTGTCATCCAGTTCACTCTTATATACTGTCTATGGTCTTATCATATACAAGGCATTTTAAATATTCTCATTTATAGAGTGGGCGGAGCATAAATCATATCTTCAATTATCAGCATCTGATCAGGTGGAATATGGGCATGTCGATCAACATGGGATAGGCGAGTAATTTGTAATATTTATAAAAGTAATGTATAATGTTGTACCACAACAGTGTCGGATTTTAGATTTGTCAGCAGCTCAGGCAATAGTGAAGACTGTTATTGAAAACTAATAAAAATAATCAGTTTTAAAATAATCAGATGCATCACACCACCCCATCTTACAACAACAACAACAACAATAATAATAATAATAATAATAATAATAATAATAACAATAATAATAATAATAATAAAAAATAATAATAATAATAATAATAATAATAATAATAATAATAATCATAACAGAAGACTGGAATTAGGGCAAGAAAAGAAACTCAGAAATTCAGATCTTCTGTATGAGTTGTTTAATAATGCTGGTTGTTTATAGATGTGTTTAAAAATCATGAATACAACCTTTATAAAATACACTGAACAGTTATCTTAGTCTATTTAATAATTACAAAGATAACACTATTTACACACTTGTGCTTCCACATAATATTTTTACAAACAGATTTTATAGAAAGGTAGATTTAACATATACTTAATTAGAAACTCATATTATGTTGACAGGGAATAAAGTGACTAGATCCTCAGGCTTGTATTTCCATCTTTATCACCATGACACCTCTCTCGCTTGCAGGACTGAAAGACACAAAAACGGATTGAGCTTTCTACTGAGATGGAACGTGATATGCAATATTATAGATTTGTTTCACCGCAAGATAGGACCTATGCTTCATCCTTCTTAATATTTAATATTGTTTATGAGTCATTGGCATTGCAGAGGTCAGACTCCAGTCCTGGAGGGCATTGGTTCTACCAAATGTTGTGTTTTTCCTCTTACAACACTACAAATCTGGCAAAGGAAGGCCTTATTTGTTTAATTGTGTGTTAATTGGGGAGAATTTCAGGACTGTAGTCTTATATGTTGGACAAGATATTGAACAGAGGCATGGAAAGTCATGAAAAAAAGTGGACTTGTAAAGAATCAACTTGATCAACTTAGTTTTCACATGAAAAACTAAAGATCAGATAAAGCACAGGACTACACATCATCCTATATTAAAATATTGTCATAGATCTACATAAACCTGGTGTGAAAAGTCACGCGGAGGGAAAAGAGAAGCTGAGAGAAGCACAGCGAGGAGAGCATTAAGTCTGAGAAGCAGGAAGAGGAAGGCTTGGAAAGGCAGCACAGGCAGGCTGAGAAGCATCACCAAGTCAGTGAGTGTCTCATTTCACACATACACACCCTCAGGATGGAGGCTGGACACCAGCGGGTTCTGCAAACTGCGAGGGTTACCCAGGATCTGTTTGGCAGTTGTGCGAGGGTTGAACTCTAACACTGAGTGATTTGAGTCTGTGAGACAGATAAAATAAAGCGAGAGATTGTTAAGGTTTCACAGCCTGAATAACTGGAACAACAATAACTGTACACAAAACACACAAAAGCTCTCAGGAATTCCCACTCTGAGTTGCCTTACCACCTGAACGACACAAGGAATCTCTACTATTGTGTTAATATGCATTCTGAAATTTTCATTTTTGAAAAACAAGGTGTTACCACATCTCTAGAAATGCAGGTCTTGACAGTGACATCCTTAAGTGTGGTTTTGGTGGCACATCTGTACATCTCTGTGCTAAATATCTACCTGTAAACTAGTTTGTCCGGAATGGGGGTAATAACATTCGCTTGAGAACAGAGATTCTTCTTTCAGCCTGTGTGTGGTTTTATTTACTGCCAAAAAAGTGACAGTTCACTCTGCCGCTGAGTATGACGGTTTAATATTTCTGTGGCACACAGTAAAACATCTGCCTATTTCCAAACACGTTCTGAACAACACCTCCTGCTCCTGTTGTTATTCTTGGTTACATGAGGTTTGTCTTTATTCAACCATGAGTGCTTTAGTGAGACGACAAGGCCTGGAGCACGGTTGGCATGCCAGCACAATTTAAAGGTTTCAATCGTCTTACACACCTGATTACACTTAGTATGTTTTAAATGTTATACCTCTAACTCTAAACTGAGTTGGACCTGTGTTGGGCACCCCTCCTCTAGACAGTTCACATTTTGCAGTAACAGGTTGAAAAAGACCTAAATATGGGCGTGATCCACATGTCCATCCACAAGTGTCCACATACATTTGGCCATACGGTCTAATTTAAACAACAGTGACTTTAATCACATCTAAACAGTTACTGAAAATGAATGCCTACAAAGGACCAAGCCACATCCTGTACACTCCCATATTAATCAACATGGCCTTTTTAGCTCCTAAAGATTCACATTTGACCGCCCACAACTATTCAGATGAGAGTAAAAACCGGCCTGTTCCTGACACTTTTCTTGCATCACTCACGTTCTTGTCTTATGTCTCAGGGCGCCCTCATGTCTGCCCTACCTTCCGGCTCTCCCTTTTCTGCCTTGTTACTCCGTGTTCTGCTCATTACCCTCTTCAGCCTCATTCTCTTTCTCTTTATTACCCCGCGTCTCTCTTTCTTTCTCTATCGAGATACCAGTGATCCTGACTGGTGAAAGTGACAACTAGTCACTTTCGGTAATATTCATTCACATAAAGTAAAACTATGTAAACACACTTAACTATAATAACAAAGTACAATTACATAATTATTATCTAAATAATGAATAATGTGCTACCTTCATCGCTCTGTCCATCTGGCATGAGGTAAGCAAGTTCTGGGTCATCTGCTGGGACACTGAGCTGCGGTGAAGGACCTCCTGCCTGCTGGATGAACTGCTGGAGATTACACTGGCGTAGTTCCTTGTTCAGTTCATCCAGCTCTCTGGTCTTAGCCTACAATCAGATTAGAGTTTTTTATTCATTTATATATTTCACACTTAGAATAAATACAATGCACAATAGAAAAAAGTCAAGTAGAAAGTACATAATTGGTTCATACACCCTTTTGTATATATACTTAATTTGAAATATGCCTCCTGAAATATTTCCATTTTACAGTGTTCCTGGTGGCCTAGTGGCCAGTTAAGGACACCTTGATTTTTCTAATGGCACTTCATAAAGTAGCCACAGGGGATCAGCGGGAAAGCAAGAGTATAAATCAAAAACTAGCATCTAATATTAGATCTTAGGCTCCTTACAATGAATTACTATTCGTTTTATAATATTCTTTGTTTAAAATAGATAGCAAATACCAGACATCATATCCACACTGATTCTGTGTCTGTTGATTATTAATGCTGTGTATTATGGGGGCAGCCGTAGGCTTGTGGTTAAGGAACCAACCTAGGGACCAGAAGGTCCCCGGTTTGATCCCCACAACCAGCAAGACTTGGCTGAAGTTCCCTTAAGCATGGCACCTAACCCCCAACTGCCTCCCAGGTGCTGTGGATAGGGGCAGCCCCCCTAGTGTGTGTTCAGTAGTGTGTATGTGTGTTGGTTTACTTCACTGGATGGGTCAAATGTGGAGGTCAATTCCACTACACAGTGGTCAAAAGAGTAGTTCACTTTACTTTACTATAGTATAATAGTTTATATACAGTATACTTTTATATAATACAATGTACTGTCTTTTATTTCTTTTGGCTCTGACTTACTTCTACAGTTTAAACGTCTGTGCAGACTTTTACACTTTCAATCATTAATCACGATTTCTAAATAGTTTCTAAACCTACATTTATTGTTCTTAGTGTGTTAGACTACCTGTATGTCGTGGTCTCATTTTTAGGAGCTTTACTTCTAAGATTATTGTTACCAGCTTGAGAATTTATATCACTGCACAGGTGAACTGGTGTCAACGTTTCATTACAAAGAATCTGTTCAGTCTGACAATGCTAGTCTAGTGTGTTCCAGTAGCAGTTCTAAGCCACAAGGAGCGTAGCATGGACCTGGATTTAAATCAGTACAGCCATGCCATAACCCAGCCAGGACTTTTCTTTCCACAATCCCCAGTGGCCACATAAAATGGCCACACCCATGCCCGATACTTTAGTTTCCACCTGTGCACCATAACAAGAGTTTTTCCCACCTCTTTTAAATGATTACATCCACCTGTTTTTGGTTTTCCATAGTTAGTCTGTCTATTTAAGCCCTGTCCCTTGGTTCTTTAGTTCTTAAGTATTTGGTTGCCACATGCCCCAGTACCAAGTCACTGGTATTGTTCTGCATTATCGTTTTTTTAATCTCAGCTCACATTTTTGACTTTGCTTTTGACCTCTTCTCTGTTCATGCCTGTTTGTCGATCGGCTGACTCTTTGCCTGTTTTTGGATCGTTTTGGCTTTTGAAAGACTGTTTCTCAGTACCATCAATAAAACACACCTGTAATTATGTCTACTCCCTGCCTCAGCAAGTGTTTCTACACTCAACACTTCATATTTTCTAGCTAGTGGTTCCTCTTGTTTTTTGGTTTTGTTTCAGACCCTTGCTTTGTTTCTCTAATTTTCTAATCTAGACGCTTGGATGGCGTAACTGCTAATGGACTATTCCTGTAGCCACAGTCTTGAATCTACACCTTGTTATCACAGATCTTTGACCTTATGCATCCACCTGTGTGTTGCGCTTCATTAGAATTCATTACAGCTTGTGTAAGGACGATTGCACGCTTCAAGTATAACAGCACAATACTCTGCCCTGAGCAAACTAAGGTGTTTGACGTGGTTGTGATGCAGGACAGATTCGACTGCAGCTTTAAGGTGCAGTTGCCCTGCGGTTAATTTAGTCACCTTTAGTTTACACTATCATGTTTGCTTAACCTCACCTTGCTGTCAATTTTCCACAGTGATGCATCATTCTTTAGAAAAAAAAAATTGAACTCTGCCTTATAATTTAACCAGTTGCAAAGAGACAATCATGACAAGCCTGGGCAACTGTTCTGTAGGAAACAAAAGTGGTTTTATAATGTTTAGTTGAGCCAGACACCACACATTAAATATGGTTGAAAAATTAGGGGGAGAAAATCAGCACTATAACACAGCTTATAACAGTATGAATATGGTTAAAAGTGGTGTGTATAGTGTGTGCATTGGAACTTAAGTCATGGGTTTGTTAAGTGAGCTTGGAGGGGAGTGGATCTGGGACACCAGGCTTCACTGCTGAGCCTTTCGGGGGTGTCTTGGATGTGATTCAGCGAAACACAAATGAAGAATATCGTATTGTAGAATATCGGCATAGAGAAGGTGCTGGTTTCTATGTGTGACCCGGGTAAATGGGTGCACGATTTTATCATTTTATCCTGTATTTGTTGATATTTTGCATCTAAAATTATATTTATACGATACAGCTATGTGCCATTAGCAATATAACATAATACTAGCAGTATAACTATCTCACATTTTCTTATCATGGTATACTAGTATCACCATTAAACAGAGAATGAACAGGGAAATTGAATCAAGTCTGCTTTCTAGGTAGTGAGCATTCATGATGTGCAGTAATTGGGTCTGCCAATTTCAATCAAATCAGAAACATTTCGGCTCCATCATTGGGATATCGTTATCCTAAGTTACCAAAATCATAGTAAAATAAGAGAAATTCTAGTTTAATATAGTCTCCTACCATTGACTAGATAGACAGACAGACAGACAGACAGACAGACAGACAGATAGATAGATAGATAGATCGATCCTGATGGAAATGATACTAATAATACCAGTGAATAAGAGTGTTTTACCTGGAGCAGGTCCTCTGCCATCTTGAAAGCCTGTTCTGTCTCCTCAAGAGAAGAGCTCAGTTCAGATCCCTGGTATTGCACCATGTCTAGCTGTGCCCGCATCTGTCCCAGCGATTGCTCCACATTAGTTTGTGGGTGACGCATGCCATTTTTCCTGTTCTCATGCAGATGAATATCACGCTCGAGTTTCCCAGACTGGGTTTCCGTTTCATGAATCCTCCGGCTCTGCTCATCTATAGCTACATTGAGCTCTCTTAGTTTTTTGAGCATGCTTTGTTCTTTTTGAACCTCAGAGTGATACTCAGTTTCCCAGTATTCCCAATGGGTCAGTTCTGCTTCCTTTTGCCTAAATTTGTCTTCAAGATAGTTCATCTCCTCTAGAAGTTCTGGGGAAAAGCTCGGAGGTGAAGGCTGCTCCAAAACCCAGGCTTGCTTTTCCAGAGTTTCTAAGTGGGTCTGGAGATCCTGCAATCTGCTCTGCTGCTGAAGAATCTGCCGGAAAATCTCATCTTTGGACGGGCCAGCTTGGGCATGGGATGATCCAGAAGGTCCTCGTAGTTCTGGAGAGTCCTTTGGCACATTTTTAGGTTGCTTAACAAAAGTTTGTGAAGAGGTAGATGGCCCCAGGTTGAAGCTGAGAGCCTTTTTGGGCACTTTACTCTTCGGAGGTTCAGGGTCCAGGAGTTTTGGGAGGGAAGGCACTCGGTCCAGGTCGGAACCCTCGCTGCTGGTAGGTCCGGTGCGCCGCAGGATGAACTGTACTTCACTGCTTAACTGGCCTAGTTTGGCCAGGGCTTCCAGGGGACGCTCATTAGCAACAAGCTGGCGTTCTTTGTCCCTCAGCTTCTGGACAAGGACATAGCGGCCTGTTTGCCCTGAAACAAAGTTATATAATTTCATAGATGTTAGACAAACTATGATTCAACTTGTTGCTATGCAGTAGATCTGGTTACTTTATTTCCGGGCTGCTATTTAAATATTTAACAGTCTAGTAATTATCTCCACCCCTAGCTGGAAAAGCGCTTTATTGCTTTTCCTCAAAAGACAACTCATGTTTGTACATAAATAAGGGGTTGGGTTCAGATGTAGTGATGGGAAAATATTGCCAGTCTTTTTACCTCTTAGGCAACAGAGAGCTCTCAGAAATAACTCTTCTGATGAAACCAAAAAGAAAGAATCTTCAGATCTGACTGTTTTCCCAATTGAGAGTCAAAATAAAATATTACAACAATACATTTTCCCATCACATGGATTCTCTGATACATACCTATTGCCTGAGCAAGGGCGATGACCACATCCTGGCAGGAAGTCTCTACGGACAGGCCACAGACAACTCGCTGCACGCCGTCCACCCACACCTTTAGCTCCATCTTTGTGTATGAGCGTCATGCAGCAACTCCCTTTACATGGCAGTGTCCTGTAAAAAAAAAAGGAACACTTTGAAATAAACCAAAGTAAACCCTCATAATAGGTACTATCAGATATCAGATACAATTGATTTTATATTGATTAAACAAAACAATATGCAAAAATGGTGAATAATAATAATAATAATAATAATAATAATAATAATAATAATAATAATAGCAAAGCCAATGACACTTTTACATTAGAAGTTAGGAGGGGGAAACAATATAAATATATCTTAAGTCACAACATTTGTGTCATAGGGATCTCTAAAATGAGTACAGGTTGGTAAAAAGGCTTAAATCTGACTGACTTAAATAAGATACATGTATGTTACTTCCCTTCGTATGTATACATTTGTAAATGTGGAAGTGTCTGGATGTAATAATACAAACAGTGAGTCCAAAGGTCTGTGACCACTAGTGAAAACAGTTCTGTTTTATTCCTGTCTAGTTAGTCTGTGTTTTAATACATTTACAGGTTTATTCCATGAATTTCTGAAAGTATTAGTATTTGGTACAACCCTCTAGTTGGTTCAAGTTGGCATGGCCTCCACAAACTGTAGTGCAGTCTATACACTTGTTCCATACTTTTTATTTTTTATTGTACTTCATGTTACATGGCCTTTGTGTGGTCTACAAACTATGTGCACAATTTGTGTACATGAACTACAGCTCAAGCATTCATATTAATCATCCTGAAACCTTCACTGGTAAACCATTGTTGGCCCAGCAGTGACATCAGTGAGACTGAGCCTTGTACTTAAAAACAGTGTCACATTACAACTATGCCATTTTTTTGTTGTTGTATGCCAGCTACCTAATCTTAACCCCTATAACACAATTTGCTCTTGCCTGTTTATATAAGCATAAATATATTTCTCCAAAAATGATCTGAACGTTACCTATACCTGGGTAAGTTTAACAAGTGTTGTGCTAAAAACGATCAATCAATAGTTGAATAGTTAAAGATGGATACAAACCTAATCAGTTCAGTTTCTAAACAAATACCAGCTTTGAGAATATCCACAGTGCTCCACTGTCACATTCAGAATGAAATCTGATCCTAATCTTAAATGCAGCTTTCTCTCTTTTCACTTAATTCTATAATTTTACTTATAGTTGATGGAGAAGCAAACATCAGCCCAGACAAACATATCGATTTTATACCTTTATAAAAAGTTTATGATATGAAGGGTTTTTCACATGTACTAGTATGCCTACAAAATGCACCTATATGTAAGGATGTAACCCAGAGCCCTGGACAAAATTGAGTCCCCAAATGACAAGAAATAAATATTCATAAAATTATTTTTAAAATGTAGATACATTGCAACAAACTACAATTTCAGTACATTATTAAAATTCTACATTCCATTATACATCTGTAATATTGGGCTTGTGGAGTCACATGGGGTTTTAACGTAGCTAATTGTTATATATACCAGAAAATAATGGTCGAGTGTGAAAACTTAAAAGACATTATGTTGTTGTTACTAATCTGTATAAGAGCATCCATATTGTGTGGGCTTCAGTATTTAAGGGGGGTTTGATTCATGGTGGTGGCACATTGGGTTTTTTTTAGTATTAACATATTGGAATATTTTATACATGTATGAAATATGACATCAAAAGAATAATCAGCTGATTCAGCAGTTAGTAGGTCATTTTCTCTGAATACACCCTGAGTGTTACTGAAAACATGAAAGTGTAAGAAAATAGATTGATATACATAGACAAAGTGATTAATTGGATGTTAAGTATACTGGTCAAGCTGCATACCAGGCCAACATATTTAACCTCATATTTGTAATACAATGTAATATGGCTTTTAAATCATTATAATCATTAATATATTATTATAATAGAGACAAAGAAAAAGGCTGGTCTGATCACACACTGGTAATATATGAGAGTGGCTGAGTAATTGCCATTATATCATAAACTGTCCACTGCTATAATGTCATCATGATTATTTACTAGCTGATGTTTTGCATTATAGCAGCCATGATTTTTCTGGTTGGAGAGGTTGAAGATTCATGTCATGGTGTTGATGCATAGGGCTTAAGAAGCCTGGGGGGGACAGGTCACCCAACATCCTTAGTCTGTCTATATGATAAAAACCCAAATATGTTTACATAACCCATAGTCACATACTCACACACTGACGCTGACATTCCAATGTGAATCCACTAAGGAATGCTGCATTACAAGTTTGTGGGTAAGAACGAGACATGTTGAAGTCAGATTTGTGATATGATAGCAGATTGGATATGGGATATGGGAAAGAAAATAATACTAATGATGTTTACTGCTATTCTGTGACTCTTCTTTGTACATGAAGTGTTTTTTATTGTACATGAAGTGGTAACATGGTGATTGTGTATTATAGATGTAGGTTGTGTGTAGTGTGAAGGTAGGTAGTGAATGTAAATGCTTACAATATGTAGTTTCAGTACACACACACTCGGGAACACTAACCGCAGGCAAATGGAATATCGATCTGTTCCCATGGAACGTTGCACCAAGGTCTGTTATCTGTTATCAAACAGATACTTGAAACAAAGCCAAAATAATCGTACAGACTAATGGCTTAGGAGTGGACACTTTGTCAATGAACATTACATGCGCTAAGCTATTACACAAACATGTTCACCTTTATCATAGCTCAATCTTTCCACTGTTTCAGTTCTCCATAATAAAAATACGGCATTAAATCAAAGACCTGCCTGCAGGCCCTGATTAAGCAGCCCTGCTCTGACTTTATCGCCAGCTCTGATATTCATGCCATTGCAGACCATCAGGGCGTTGTTCTCAAGTGCACAGGTGAAGACCTGTGCCGCTGAAGTCACGTCACACAGCACTGATTGTGAAGTGTTAACCTTCTCCAGCTTTCTTATAGGGGTAAAAGCTGATGTGGAGGTGGAGCACTTTTGCACCAGCTCGTGCTGGACTCGGACTACGTGTCTAAGGCAATCATTAACCAATGCTTACGTTCCTGCACATTCTGAAACTGTGTTCACTGTTCACTAGACTGCATTCTGTGAAATCTATCTATCTATCTATCTATCTATCTAGAGAGAGAGAGAAAGAGAGAGAGAGACAGAGAGAGAGAGAGAGAGTGAGAGAGAGAGAGAGATGTGCTGGTGCTGATTTCAACATCAACATCAAGCCTTGATCTCATTTGTTAAACCCAGTAAACCATTTCATGCCTTGTTATTGCAGGTTAGGATTAAATTGATGTTAGCAGCAAGGACGCTTACTCCTACAAAGCATGAATTTATTCGTACTCTCCTGAGGTATAAGCCTTCTAACGTTCAGTTATCCATGATAAGTTTAACCACAGACCAATTTACCACCTTAGTAATGGTTCAGATGTGAGCTTTCTAAATAAAACAGCAATACAGAACAATACAATTCCTACAATCCTACATTATCTCTAATCTAATCTTGTGGTGGAGTGATGGCTAAATAGTACAAAGCCCTATATTATAGGATTTACATCCCAGGGCAACACAAAACAATGGGTTTTTTTTATTATTTATTCCAGCAGCGGGTTCTTTTTCTTTTGTTATGTAGGCATTAAATAACTGTACCGTCATTACTGCGGTATTGCAAATAAAACGTTTGACAGGATTTCCTGTTTTGATAAAAACAGCTAGGGTTACAGAAGACTAAGGGCAGTTGTTTGGGGGTCAGTAAATGTTTGCACATAACTTAAAATACTTTATCCTGTATTGCTGTAGTGTTCACAAGTTAAGATAAAAGTATACAGGCACTGCTTTGGTACTTACTCATTTACTCAAATGTAAATAAGTGTAGATTATCCTTACCCTAATGTGTATTGTTGAATTTCTGTGATTAGTTGCATATATTAAATGGTTATTGGTGAAATTCAACAGTTTCCATTAGGCTTCAATACAATACATGTGTATTACAAATAAAGAGGTTTTCTGTTGTTTTCTCATTACTAAGAAATGTGTCGAAAGTCTTGTTAAAGGTAAACAGCTAGAATCGTAGATATTAGTAGATATTAGTAGATATTGGTTGCAAGATGTCCTTGACAGATGTGTAACCAGACTAGTTGGCAAAAGTGAGAATGGAAACGCAAACATGAAATTCACCTTTTTATAGGACTGGGAAAAGTATAATCTCAGGGTTGAATATTTCACAGGAGATAATGTCCTGGTTTGCTAAACGTTATCAATTATTAACTTCTTCTAAACCATTTAACCCCAAGTGTTAGAATCACTGTCTATCTATATTTATCTATCTATCTGTTTTGTTTGTTTGTTTGGTTTTTTAACTTCAACAATAAGAATAATTTAGTAGAGTAATTTATTATTAATTAATTGTGTAATTAATTGGTCTTGTTTGTTTGTGTTAAAATCTAAAACTAACAATTTTACAAATATTTTTATTTGCAATACATTTATTTTAACAATTTTTAACAATTAAAGAATTAATATATTTAATTATTTAAAATGACAGAAGTAAAAATTGTTTACAGTTTATATAGAATTTGTCAATTTATTAATTTGTATGATGGTATTGTATGACAGGTGTTTTATATGTGTGTCTGTTCATTGATCAGTGATGCAAACTAAAGAGAGAGAGAGAGAGAAAGAGGGGGCCAGAGAGACATTACTTCCCCCCAGGTATAAGTGAACAATGTAATAGAAACTAGTTCTCTTTCTGCTCTGATCAGTGGAGCCCTTATTAAGGTTTTGTTAGTGCGCACACCACTGATCTGTGTGAAATTACACACCCGTTCTCTTACTCAGCGAAGCTACACTACATTACAGTCTACTGAATGTCCCTCACAAAAGAGTCATCTGTTCTCCGAGCTCCTCTTCCAATCACTCAGATGTGGCACCAGAAGGATGAAAGCAGAAGGCCGGAGAAACTAGTGCAGGTGTATAGGATCCCATATGGGAAACTGGCGACATCAAAGATCCAGGTGTGCCTGAGTTTAATAACGAGACCATGGTGTGTGTGTGGTGGTGGTGGTGGTGACGAAGGTGAAATGCATTCTTCAGTTGAATAAATTTTAGTATATCTTTTGTTTGTTTTGTTTTTTTGCTTTTGACCATTTTCTCAGTACACTTCTTGAGATCATACACTCTCCCATTTTCCCATGTTTTCCCATCAACATGGAAATTTGATCAGTGCCCAGAAGTTGATATGCCAGCATAAACAGTAGGAAATAAATGGAAAACAAAAGAAGCTGGTTTTCCTGGACTTCATTCTTGTACCAGATATCAGAGATCCAGCAAGAGTGTGTTATGATTGTTTGACATCCGTCAGTGAATAGATAAAAATATCTACAAGAGGCAAGAAGGAGGGAGGGTTATTTCTTTCTTGTTTTTTTTACAATGAGGACTATCTGTAGTGATACTATGAACAAACCTTATTTAAACAGTCCGGATTCCAGAGAGTAAATGAACCGGTCGGGACCAGGTTCTCACACAGGCATTAAGTTTCGCGTGTCTAGTTAAAGGGTGAAACGCATTCTCTAGGCCAGCATATCTAACCCTTGTTCATTGTGTACGAAGGGAGGAGTGTCCTTTCCCATTCCTCTGTGAGCTCACCAAAGCATGGACCTAAAGAATGAGTGCATGCTGAAAACCAAAACGATGGCATGTGGTATTTCAGGTCGATCAACATACATTTGACTATCCAGAAAGTCCAAAAAACAACAACAACCAAAACACCTACAACACAGAAACTAGAGGACTATACAATGTCCTCTATATGTCATATAATACATTCATTTGAATGATATAACATATTTCCGAACTACTCTGAGCAATGTTGAGCAGTGTCACTGTTTATAATAAATTCGCCTTTGAGACAGAGACACCTGACCTGTTCTATCCCTTTTTGTAAAAAAAAAAAAAACTCCCAGAACTGATCCTTCTAGTACACCATACAATTACAAGGATCCAACAGGAAGTCCTTTTTATTTCTTTTTTTTGCTTTTTTATCGACTCATATCTTCATTTAAGCGTAGAAACCATTGTGCTGATAGAGGCGGAAAGCAAACACACACAGGATCTTTATGAACTGGAATAGATGTGACCGGATAGTTTCGTTTGCATATCCAAATGAACTATCATCAGATACAGGGGACTGGAGTGACTGGACCAGCAGAGTGAATCATCACAACTTCCTGGATGACCTCATGTTTAACCCCTTGTGCTCTGTTTGGTTAACTCAGAGTGTTCCCTGGCATTTCGTAGATTAAAAAAAAATCCTGCATTTCTCTGCAACACATTGACAGTGCGGCATTAA
>JAOVVF010000036.1:9497225-9508704 GCA_028565595.1 Duopalatinus emarginatus | reverse complement strand
TATATAACATGAGTTTTTTTTTCTTTTAGTTTTTATGTTTTATTCTGAGCTGCGATCTAATAATGCACCTCTGTCTTCCCCTGTTCATCAGACGTAAATTTTTGTCCTCTTAGGGCTTCTTTCAGGCGACACACTGCTCAGGATTGTAGTGTAGTGAGGATGATTTAACACCTTTAATTGAAGTCATTGGAGAATGTCGACAGTATGGACTGACCTGTGTGGATGTGCGTTGTCATGCAACGACACAACACCCTTGGATAGCAGTCCTCTGTATTTAGGCTACAGTGCATCTCACTGTAACAAGCACTGTTGATCGTTGAACCTTTATCACTGCATTGCTGCTGTTTGTGCAGATTACATGCGGAAGTGGGGCAGTCATTTTCTTCTTGCACTGCACTCACAATTTATGTAACACGTTTAAACCTCCCCTGACTGGGGAGAAAGCAAACTAGCATGGACAGCATTAAGACACAGTGGCCAACAGAAGTTTTAGTAAAAGTACAGTGCAAAGCATTTTTGACTCGTTCTTGTGTGTTTACACACACACACACACACACACACACACACACATGTGCCCTAGGTGGTGGCTCCATAATAGTAATTTCGTTGTTTTAGAAATGCCCTTATTCACCTGTAATGTCTTGCATTAAACACATTTACTGCATGAGGTAAAACCAGATGTATAAAGCATTATCAAATTAGTTGAGACTGATTTCTTGACTTTTCTTTTTTACAACACAAACTTTCATAGTGTTCAACGATGGAAGCAACAGAGAATTACTGAGCCTTACAGGAACTGTACCAGTAAGCTTTAAAGGTGAGGAGAACAAGAACATAAACATGATCTAATGGTTAAATGAGCTCCTACAGTCATTTAAAGCTATCATGTTACCTGGACATGTACAGGATGTAATTTAGTCTTCTTTTTTATCAATTTAAACCCATGGACAAAAGTCCATTAAAGTCCACAATGTCCATGTAAACATGTATATATCACTAGATTTTGAAGTGAATGTATAATTCATCATAACACTATTGCTAATGAACTTACCTCAACTGACTAAACTTACTTCAGAATCAGATTTATTGGCCAAGTATGTTGACACACAAGTAATTTGGTTCTGGTCATTGTTGTCTTTGTAGCACTACAGACAATTTACATATAATTTTTAAACAATACATAATATAAAATATGCCATTGATGTGCCAGTGAGTGTGTTAATGTCAGCAGTGACAGTCAAATATTTATATGCATCACATATTTAAATGAGATTGTGCACTACAGTATTTGTAGATTTGATAGGAAATTATGATGTAGATAGGAAATAGTGACTATCCAAAGAACAGAGTAGCTGTTATATGGCAGATCATACTCGTCAGCCACCACTTACCTACTTACTAACCTACTGACCCACCTACCCATCCACTTGTTAAATGGTTGATTGATTGACTGCTTTGCTTGACTGTTTGCCACAGAGAATGTTAAATTTGCAGTATGTTGATGGGCTTTTAGCAATGTACTGATTTTTATGTTACTTTTTTGGTTTGTTTAGGTATATGCTTTAGGGAAAACAAACCAGTCCATGTAATGAAAATGTATAAAGTAACAAGTATTAAAGTACTCTAAAACCTACCTACAGAGCAAACTTCCATACCAGTCTTTAACAAATAAATTTGTCTTTAACAAATAATTTTGTAATATTTATATTCTTAATTTCCCTGTTAATCTCATCCTGTTTTGCATGTTTAACTGAGAACCTTCCATTTTTAGAAAAACCTTTACAAACTTTACAAAAGTATCCTATAAGACAACCCTATACTGGATCACTAACTAATTGGAATTGCACCTTTTTAAGTGTGAAGTGAGATGTTTTGATTGGGATGTGTACAGGCTTACATGCAAACATACAGCATATCTTGTTTTAAAGCACTCACCACAATACTGAGAGCTCTGATATGATTATATTATTAAAAAAAAAAAAAAGACAAAACAGGTTCTGCTGTAGTCCTTGGTGAATGTTTGACTGACACGCTCTTGTTTTCTATTTTTTAGGAAATGTCTACAACATTCCTATTTGCCTGTGGCTCTTGGACACATATCCCTACAATCCTCCTATCTGCTTTGTCAAGCCCACTAGTGCCATGATGATCAAAACAGGAAAGCATGTCGATGCCAACGGAAAAATCTACCTCCCGTATTTGCATGAATGGAAGCATGTAAGTCGACTGGTCATTTTGCATGTAGACATGTTTTTCCTATTTGTTACCAATGATGATACAATTTCATTGTTCTTTTGAAGGATCTGTTAATGTAGGCACTGGTTAATAATCTTTTTTGCCCTGTTTAGCCCGAGTCAGATTTGTTCGGGCTGATCCAGGTGATGATTGTGGTTTTTGGAGAGGAGCCTCCAGTTTTTGCCCGACCTACTACACAGCCAACTTATCCAGGATTTCAAGCTGCTGGTCCACCTAACGGTGTGTTGACATTATTATTACTGTTGTTTGGAACCAGGTTCAGTCCATACAAGAGGATTAAATCTGTTTATTCCTGTCTATCCTGTTTTTGTTTGCTTGTCTTTTTTAACGAGCAGAATGGCATTTTCCGATCTAATTTATGTAGCTCAGTTGGGTATAAATATGATTTATAAATATGATTTCCCCCCTTTAACATATTGAGATATGAGCTTACAGTATGTAAATGGATTATAAAATAGTGTTACATCACTGGATGTATACCTATATAAGCTGTGAAGCATTTCCTTGTGAGTGAGGTTGAACACTGGTCACATGGCAAGCTGATGTGAATGATCACCGGTCTAATGTGGTGTGATAGTGGGTGCCACATGGATGTGACATTTGATTTATGAAGTTGTTATTAGCACCGCGACACCTGAAACAGCACCTCACCTCACCTCGGCTCGTGAGGTTACTATCTGGACCCTAGAGGACTGACAACACGTGACATCGTCCGATGAGTTATGATACCAGTTGTTCTGGGCTGATTGGTAGAGTTCATGTGTGGTGCAGACCCCATGAAGCCGTGTCATTTATACACTGTGCAGGCTGGTGGCGGTCTCATACTGGTGTCGGGAATGTTCTTATGTCATGGGTTGACTGGTCCGCCTAAACACATCATTGATACATTTCAATGCTTGGTGACCATTTGCAGCCCTTCATGGACTTTATGTACCCCCACAATGATAGGATATTTTAGGATAATGCACTGTGCCATCAGGCCCAATTTGCCCAGAACTGCTTCATGGAGCTTTCTGGAAAGTTCAGATGAATGGTGTGGCCTTTACATGAGCCGAATGCATCGTTTATAGGATGTGGTGGAGAGGCCCATTTACACCAAAGATTCCGTTCCTACAAGTACCAGCCTTTGGTGCTTGGCATTTTTAGTCGTCAAAAATAATTGATACAGCTTAGTGCTTCTTAAGTGATTCACATTTCTTTACTCATAAACATCATATAACAGTAGTTTTGATCTGATATTTTCCTCTTTCTTGTAGCTTCCTACATGGCAAACACTCCGAGCACTCCATTTGGCCAGGGATACTCTCCTAACCCAGGGTAAAAAAAGTCTTTCATGTTTATTTCTTGTGCTTATATGATTAAATCTTTGCTGTACATCATTCATGCCAATATTTGTATTAGAAATTTTCAGGGTTATCCGTACCCTGCTGCTACTTCTGGATATCCAGCCACATCTGGAACACCACACTATACGCCCACCACTGCTGGAGGTAAGTTATACAAAACTTAAACTCTCGCTCAAACTTTTGTGTGCTGTCCAGCCCTCAGCTGCCCAAACAAACTTTGTGTACGATTCAGGTCCAAGTCGCGATGCCACCATCGGCGAGGACACAATCCGTGCATCTCTGGTGTCTGCAGTGAGTGATAAGCTCCGCTGGCGGATGAAGGAGGAGATGGACCGCTCTCAGGCGGAACTGGACGCTCTCAAGAGGACCGAGGAGGACCTGAAAAGGGGACACCAGAAGCTGGAGGATATGGTGTCCAAACTGGACCAAGAGATAGTATGTCTATTTAAAAAAATTAATTGTCTGTAAAGAGTGAAATAGTGCATATTTTTACATATGTTTATACACTAAAGTGCCAGTAAATCTGGTACACCAGTCTAATATATGGTAGGTCCCACATGGACCATTGACTCCACAAGCTTATGGAAATATAGACAATAAACACCATACTTCCTGCAGAATGATCCACAATTATGTTATATTCTGCGGTGTAGAATTTCTTTGTTCCACATCCCAGATGTGTTATTGCCAGATTCGTTTCACTACAACGGTTTACGATTTTATACTCATATGATCTAGCTGTAGTAAAGCATAGTCTCATTGCTCTTACTTGTCCAGGCTGATGTGGACAGAAATGTAGAGCTGCTGAAGAAGAAGGATGATGAGCTCACAGCTGCTCTGGACAAAATGGAACAGCAATCAGAGAATAACGATATCGACGAGCTCATCGTGCCCACGGCACCGCTGTACCGCCAAATTCTGAACCTGTATGCTGAAGAGAACGCCATCGAAGATACTATCTTCTACCTGGGCGAGGCACTACGCAGAGACGTCATCGACTTGGATGTCTTCCTCAAGGTCAGTCCTTCTATTTTCATCCCTCTTTTTTATGTTTGTATGTGTTGATACTATTTGCAGAACTACGGGTGAAGTGTAGAGTCCAGTGGTGTTAGTCTAAAACGGGTCAGCAACCCACATTTTAAGAAGAGCCAATTTGTCCTATTTTAAGCAAAAGCTAAATCACCATATGTGCCCTAAATTATGTATCTGTATTATGTATTCAAATGTATTATTATTAAAATAATAAATTAATAATGCTTAATTCATCTTATATTTTAAATAATTTGTCTTTATTTCTAAGTGAAGTGAGTGAACTACTGTTTTGACACTTTGTGCAGTGGAATCAGCCTCTGCATTTGACCCATCCGTGCAATGAAACACACACACACACACACACACACACACACACACTAGTGAACACTAGAGGGCAGTGAGCACACATGCCTGGAACGGTGGGCAGCTCCTATCCACAGGGCCCGGGGAGCAGTTGGGGGTTAGGTGCCTTCAGTTCAAGGGCACTTCAGTCGTGTTATGTCTGTTGTAGGGCTCAAACCAGGAACCTTCTGGTCCCAAGGCGGGTTTCTTAACCACAACTAAACCACAATTCCTCTGTATTAATTGGCTGAATGTGCTTCAGAGGGTTTTCAGGAGTGCATTAGAACTGTGCTTGTCTTGACTTACTGATCAACAATACAGAACAGCAGGTAGTAAAAAAATCCTTCACAGACATATAAACAGTTTTGCTCTGTGTTTATGTTGCAGCACGTGAGACTCCTCTCACGGAAGCAGTTCCAGCTCCGTGCTTTGATGCAGAAAGCCAGAAAAACTGCAGGCCTCAGCGACCTCTACTGACCAACTCAAAGCTCCACACCTTCTGCAAACTCCTGTTTCAGTCAGTGCATTAACTCCACCTGATCTACAGACAAGTAGCAGGTTTAATCACTTTATATAACAATCAGATATCAGCATACTGATTAGTAGTGATCAGTATGCTGTGGATGTTGATTTGAGTTTATACACACACTTTATTTGACATTCCACTACAATCTTAAGGGCATGGGAATCAAGAAATGATTAATACTTGTGTAAAAATGTGTATTTTTTAGCATTACTCTGCATGGTAATTTGAAGCTTTTCAGATGATTCGTAGACACTTTTGACAATCACATGGGAGAGGAAATGCTAATAAAGGATGTGGACATTTTTATCATATTTGTACATTTTTTTTTTTTGTCTGTAACGCGACAGTCTTTTCTGACATTTTAGGAGTCATTGAAGTTTTCATTCTAGATCATATTTAATCCATCCTGGCTATGCAACTGGAAAACATACCGTATATTACAAATAATTTTTTGCTCGACTGCAATTGCACCCTTTTTGCCAGATGTAGGCCTGTGCCAGGAAAATTTTCATGAGCGTAAAAAAATCCATGGAAATATTTTTGCTACCCAGAATAAATTCATCTGTCTGATATTTACAACATATAAATGACTCAATCCTGTATGTGACTTCATAAGTTGCATTGCTCAAGTATTGTTATTATGATTATTATTAATAGTATTGCTTGAACTTTAATATTATAATTTTATTTTATTAATTTTTAAAACTACAATTTACCCTACGTTAATACTGCCATTAGTATGTTTCTATTATCGGTTGTAACAGGAATTATATTTTTTTTTTGTGTTACTGTGTTGTATATATTATTTATGCTTGTCTTTTTTTTATTATTATTAATTGTTTTTCTATATATGTGCCTACTTGAAAATAACATGAAAGCACTCACACTGTTCTTGTGAATGGAATTTCTGAGCTCTATTAAAATCATAAAGCTTGCATATATATAATTGTGGTTTTTGCGCCGTTCTGCACACTTTCCTCCTAAACGTGATCTTAAATGCATGGTGTGATTTGAGAAGCGATCAGGCAGCGTGTCAGATATCAACATATCACAGAGAGGCAGACGGAGTGGAGATTTCAACCCTGTGATGCCGAGTCTCTCTATTCTCTCGAATGTTTCTGTTTAAGATCTAAATCCCCGGAGGCGATGTGTTGAGGTTACATCTAGACCTGTGAGTCTCAGTGGTCTACAGCTATGACACCGGCTTTACGTCTTCCCTGATGCGGGATCAGACGGTGAGAGAGGGAGGCTTTGTCCTACTTTGAAGGGATTTATTCTTGGGGTGCATTTAATCAGGATACCAGGAGGTTCACAAGTTCACCAGTCCTGCAGTCTGTAGTGTGTGATGCATGTGATGAAGGCGTCAAGCCCCTGGGTCTGGCCTATAGTACAAGTTCACTTTTTGTTTTAAAACACACAAGCTTTTTTAAACCGCTAGGATGATTTATATGTAAAGATTAAGAAAATAAATATAAATATTTTTGAAATAAATGACTTAATGATTATAGATTTACAACCGACATCTAAGAGCATCAAATGATTTATTTTAAGTTAAAAGTATAGTAAATATATAAAAATTGTTTAAATCTTTAACTAAAAATCTATACCTTTAAAACAGATCCCAGAAACCGTTCTTTAGAGCAACATAATTCTGGTTTCCAGTTCATAATGAACATTTTTGTCATCACAAAAAATATGAATGATGAGATTTTTTCTGCATTTAAAAATCGACACACTTTATTTGACCAGTATAAACTGGCTGTGGGAGCGGCACTGATGATTAAACATGACTGTGTATGAATATAAAGGTCATGTGACCCTTTTCAGATGATTTATAGTGTTTCTGACAGTCTGTCATCAGAACAGGATCTTTTTTGTTAGGGATGGATAATTGCAAACAACTGCTTTTGTTTAAGAAATATTAAAACAATTTTGCTTTCTAAATGCAATGTTCAGACTTTTTGCCTTACATGTAATGTATTTAGATTTTATAACCCTATGGTTATTGATTTGGCTTTGAAATGAAATATACATATGATTGTTTTGCTAAATGTTTAAAGATCCATCCATTAAAATGTTCCTTATGAAAAAAAAAATGCATCACACTTTTTTTTCTGCCTCAGAAATCAGCAGTATAGCAGCTCATCAGAAACATAAAAATCCTGACATTTAACAATCAGTAACTATAAAACTATAAGAGATAGAGCTGGCTATGTGACTCCCATGCCATGAAATATATTCATCCGATATCTGATTATATACTCAATATTATATTTAGACTAAACCTTTAACCTTCAATCTGCCATTCTGCAGGCCTTCTGTTTCAATCCCCTTTTCCCCCTCAACACACACCCACACCCACATGTGGCCTCTCCCCACTCGGCCATCCAAAATTTCATTTCACAGATGACAGGCTTTGGCCTCTAATCCAGCAGCTGTGAAGGAGGGGACGACCGGCCAACTGTTTCAACTCTAATCAGCTTTTATTGCACGCAGAAGGAGGAGAAAGGGCCCCCCTGCTACTCTAAGCACGACTCGGCTTGGGTTTGAGGAAGCTGCTGACTCTAATTCGCACAGAGCTGGTGGACAGGACTGTGTCAGCAGAGCCGCTGCTGCTAATGGGCCTGTCACTGCTCATGATTTCACCTTACAACCTACAGCAGCTTTAACATCCCGGTCTATGTGCAATTCACTCTGTTCCTCTGTTCTGTTTAATCACGCAGCTGCAACTGGTTGGTGTGACTGCAGAGTTATGTGTGATTTACATCTGATGCTGATTTCATGCTGGATGAAGTAGAAAAATCAGCTAATTATTACTGGATGTTTTCAAACGAGGTAAAACTATTAGATCATCAGATTTATTGCCTTAACGTTTTGTCTGGATGTATAACTTGCTAATTGATTTATTCACATACGTTTATACATGTGTGTGTACTGACATGTTATTAGGAGGTGGGGGTGAGGCCGAGAACCTGGAGAAAATGTGTAATTCACACAGACTGTCAACAAAACTCAGGATTAAACTGGGGACCAAGGAGCTGTGAGGTGGAAACTGTGCCATCAAAACGACTGTTGGTTTAAAAATCATATAAAGACTTTACGTGCATATGTATTTATTCCACATACTGGCTAAATATTATAACAACTAATAACTAATATCCAAGAACTGTACAGTAGTAACAGTAATTATTTTGGTATAATACCAAATACAGGTATACCAAATATACTTCTACAGCCATACAGGTTAGTATTAATGTTTTGCTATGTTTAAATGTAAAGTATTATTAAATGGTTTTTGTGTCGTTTTAGTTGACGCTGTAGCCTATTATGTTCCTTTCTTTAAAAAAAAAATAATAATAAATAAAGCAGATTACAACCCTTCTGGGTGTGCACAGAACATTGCTGTTAGATTGGAACTGCTGTGTGTTTGATATATCGTGGTACGCTGTAGCACATCAGGCTTGTAAACACGCGACAGAAAGCTCATAAATGTAACACAAAAGGCCATAAAGGCATTTATGGGGTTTAATGTTCGGCCGTGGCCTTGTCGATTTTCACTGGCCTCTGGGTGCGAAGCTGAGGAGCACAAAGAAGGGGTTTCTCAGGCGTCAGGTGATTGGCTCTCAGAAGCACGAGACTGACGGGCTGACGGCTGCACTCCGCCTGTAACTCCTTCTATTCCCCCTCAGTGACATTTTACTGACCTCAATCGAAGAAAGCTTTTTCAGGCAAACACCCAGGTCACTTAGGTTTAACCAGAGTGACCAATTTGTATCCCTGGCGAATCCATGTGTCTGCCCGCTGACGCTAGGATCAATGTGTCGGAGGATTCGGCTTAACCGCCACCATATATCATCTACAGCCAAGGCCTTAGGAGCTGAAGTCACTTATAGGAAGCCAAGAACAAGTGCACTGATGATAGGTTCCATTATAGCAGCAGGTTGGGGACTGCTGTTTGTTTCCACACTGAGTCAATATGTCCCTTAAAGGAAACTTCAGATTTGAAATGCGTTCAGTGAGTGTTTGGACTGTAGAAGGAAACTGGATCTCACATGAAGGCTCTCTTACCGGAAGGAGAAGGTGCTAGCCCATGCACCACTGTGCTACACCAGCTACACCAATTTTCAATTCCATTCAATCTCATATAACATAGAAGTAGTGCAGACATTAAACATTGATTGGGGCAACTGTAGCCTAGTGGTGTAGCCAACTGGTCTTGTGAACAAAAGGTCCCAGGTTCGATCCCTTGAGCAAGGCACCTAACTCCCCCAACTGCTCCCCGGGCACTGTGGTTTGGGGCTGCCCCCAGTGTGTGTTTACCGCCCCCTAGTGTTCACTGGTGTGTCTGTGTGTGTGTGTGTGTGTTTCACTGTACGTATAGGTTCCATGCAGAGGTTACATTCCTCGGCATGCAAGCACAGTAGGCAAATAGTTTACTTTTAGTAATTAAAATTTCCAGAATGCAAGGCTGCTAATTGTACAATATAGTGAAGACATGGCTCAGCTAGTTACCGATTCACAAGATGATGATAGTGGTGGCGTTGATGGTGGTATTAGAATAAAACTTGGGAAATTGACTAATCATTTAATTCACTGCTGAATAGCTCTCTAGTACAGTGAAAGTGGACCATTTATTGACCACTGTGCTTGTACATACATAAGAAATTGATCTCCGTATTTAACCCATCCATCCCAACCCTATCCCCACACCCGGGAAGAAAGTTGGGAATTGGGGGATGGCCCGGTCCCAAGGCTGGTTTCTAAAACCCACTACAGATAAAGTACGAGCTACATTACTGGCTACTACAGGTGATTGTATGGCATTGTGGGTAATGTAAAAAAGATTCCTTTGCACAAGCAAAGATGACATGTTAATTATAAATATTAGGAGAGGCCTGGAGGAAAGCTCCATGTACTACTGGATTGGGGGTAATTACAACAGCGTGGTTAACGTAATTGCACTGATTTGCAGGGACTAGAATTGCAACACAGCATTCTGCATTAGCCACTGTGCAATTATTCAGGCAGCACATGCCTAATTATCCCTGCCAGCATTCAGAGTCTTCTCTTGATTGCTAACAACTTGTGCCTTAGATGCTAATCGTTTGCCCTGTAATCATGTATATTTAATAAGAATTAAAGACAGGAGCATATACTTATTTTCCTGACTTTTCTGACCATTCTGCATGCAGGTGCATGGTGGATTTTGCTTGTACGTATCAGAAAACAGGCAAGACTGATAAGCATTTGGGAATCAATTACAGGATCTCAGGCTTTTTCCTGTCTTCTGTGTTTGGCTGAAGTGACTCAGTGCTTCAGTCATGTATGACGTCTTGTGATTATTTAGCAGCATGACAGAAGGTGAGGGGACATGAGTGCTTGCCTCGTAAAAAGCAAACCATTTATTCCAACACAGGCTAGTCAGATTCAGATTTGACAGAACTTCACATTTACTTAGCCATGAGTTCTTTAGAGAAAGAAACGTGTCCCATAGAGTGCAGTGGCAAAACCTTCAAATGGTGGATGAAGGATGAAGCACGAGATTCATACAGGTCTTTATATTGCTTTAACAACTGCCCCCCTGCCCCCCTGGTTTATTCAAGCCTATCACATGCTATACACTATTACCCAAACTGCCCATTCTTTCTCTATATCATCATATCATTTCAACAGCAGTACACACACTATCAGCTGTCTGTCCCCTTCAGCGAAGAATAATCGGGATATGCTGCACAATACATCACACTGTGGCTCTGCTTGGACTGCTGAACAATTGGAACATTGACTCACTTGGCCACCAAAGTGATAAACTGACAGAAAGGGTGAGAAAGATTAACTGACCCAAACTATCAAGTTTATCACAGAGCTGAGCGAGTGACAGGGATGAGCACTCTCAAGAAGCCGCAGGAAAATGTGAAGACTTGCTTGCCTTCAAACAGGGTTCAATGTGCACAGAATCCTTAAAATTACTACACTA
>JAOVVF010000036.1:9474507-9486184 GCA_028565595.1 Duopalatinus emarginatus | reverse complement strand
GTGTGTGTGTGTGTGTGTGTGTGGGTGCGTTCTGCATGCGCTGAACTGATGCTCATCCTCAGCTGTGAGCATCACGCACCGGCTGTGTCTCATTGCGCAAAGTGACAGTACAGTTGGACACTTTGGACAGATCTGTAACCTCTACTACACTTTTATATTCAGTTCCACGGTACTGACATTGACTTGTCCAGACTGGGAGACATGTATTGAAGTTGTTTTGTGCGTTTGGCACTTCAGCTGCAGTTTATTCGGCCTGAAATCCGGATTTTGCGCATGACGCGCCTGCGCTGGAATAAAATGTGATTTGAGATGAAACGGTATAAGGTTGGATGTTGCGTGTGCTTGTGCGTGTGTGTGATGTGGTGCGTGCGTATGCGTGCGCGTCCTGCCCCTGGACGGATCTGGTATCCTGAAGCAGCGCTTTTTCATCATGCTGTGCGCAACAGAGCGCCACCTACTGACCACCTGCTATATCTAGACGAACAATTTTTAAACTAAGAAAAAAAGGACATTTTAGGGTTTTTGTGATGTGGCTGGCATTTGCTTCCAGATAGGAACGATTAGGCAGTGCCACCTTAGACCACTGTGGTTCCTGGTTCGATCCCAGTGTTTGAATGGGGTTTGGCTTGGGGTTTGGCTCTATGTGTGAAGGAGTGTGTAATTGTGTGTACATGGCACCCTGCAATACACTGGCGTCATAACCGGGATGTCGTGTCTGGTGTACCTGGGACAGGCTGCGGGTCCACCGTGACTCCTGGGCAAAAGAAAACCACTTTTTTGGATGAAAGACAGAATGCTTGTTTGACTCATGATGAGTGATATGTATATATCCATAGCAAGTCTGCTAATAACTGTGAGTTATCAGAGAAAGAAGTTGGTTGGTGGAAGACATGATCCTCACACAGGGCAAGACATGACTGAAGTGCCCTTGAGCAATGCACCTAACTCCCTAAACTGCTCCCCAGGCGCAGTGGTTTGGGGCTGCCCCCACACACCGGGCAAGTGTGTTTACTGCCCCCTAGTGTTCACTGGTGTGTGTTTCACTGCAAAGATGGGTTAAATGCGGAGGTCACATTCCGCAATAGTGAACAAATAGATCACTTTCACATGAACTACCTTGTGTCAAATTTACCACAATGCTTTGTTGCTAATGTTATGCTGATTGGTCAGACCGTGTTGACGTCTTTAGCAGAAGCTCTGACAGCGTCATGGTGTATACTAATTCACTACTTTGTTGTTTCTATAGTAACTGCTTACTTAGAGACTTGTATGGCAGATGCTCCAGATAAACAGATTTGAAAATGTGTGTCATTGTGTTGCTGTGAAAGTGGTGTTTGTTTGGCATTTTTACGGAAGGAGTCTCCAGTGTCAGTGAGTCAAGCTGTTTCCAAAACGGGAAAGTCTTCAGAATGGTTTTTTAGTATCAGTACCATTTGCATAAAAAAATACCTGATGAGGGAACGACTTTTTATAGCTGCTATAAATGCTTCTGCGAACGTTTCAGCACATTAAACGTATAACTATAAATAATTATGTCATTTTCTCCCACCCCAAAATTTATTATTTTCCTATAACAGAACTTCCTGTCAAAGTGGACTTTGTGGAGAAAAGTATGTCAGAGTATTATAGGATAGCTAAGAGTTTGAACCTTGTCCAGTGTGGAAACATTGGGTACTGTGAGTACTGTGGGTACTGTGAGGAACCTGTAGGTTTGTAGTTTTATTTCACCTTGTACGATTGTAAGAGTATTTGCGTGATTTGACCATATGCGTTTGTGCATATGATTTTGCATAAAATACCCCACAGGCTCACAGGTGCCCATGATTGGCTAGCACCACTGTGATTGAAAGGGGAGAGAAGGTATGCCACCTCTCCGGACTCTAGACTCCTCTCTCTGGACTCCTGTCTATGGACGGCTGTAGCGTTTGAACTCATTTTGTGTTGCACCACTTTAGGACACCTATCAGTGTTGTGTCTCTAAAGGGGTTCTACATCTAGACACGTCCTCTTCAGTTAGATCTATAAGATATGGGGGGAAAATTTAACTTATATGTAAAACATTTAGCAGACATCATTATGCAGAGTAAAGTGCTTTAGAGTCTTCATCAAACATAAATTATCACTCTGGTACAAATAGGTCAGGATCTAATAATACCATCACACCATGCCCTATTAGTGAGGGGGTAATGTGATGAGTTGGTACAGGAACAAAAACAGGACTGTGCCCAATAAAGTGTTAAGTGAAGAGGTAGGTCTTTAGTCTTTATTTGAAGACAGTCAGTGACTCAGCTGTTTTCGACAGCCACAGGAGTTTATTTGATCCCCTTTTCCCTGACAGAGAAGTCCTGAATCATGTATTCCTTGTACCTCGAGGAATGATGGGTCAAATCGAGCTGTGCTAGGGGCTCAGAGGGAGTGTAGTGCAGATGATATGTAGCTTCAGGTAGGTTCCCTTTTGTCTTCATTTGAAAGCACAATGGCTTTAAATCTGATGTGTGCTGTTAAAGGTAACCAGTGGAGGCAACTCAGCAATGTGGTGATGTAGAGGAATACATCAGGTGATCTACAACATCATCAATAGGTGATTATGTTTTGGTTTACTAACCAAGGGTGCAGGATGGATCCATTTTTTCCCCAACAAGTGTGCTATGTGTGTTTTTTTTCCCCCTGCAAGTGTATAGCCATAGTTATTGATCTTGCTACAATTCATTTGGTGCTCAGTGTTTTATGAAGCCCTGAATGACCAATGGCTTCGTCTCGCCTGGGGTTGATTGAGTACAGTCGGAGTTGTGTGACAGGGCTTGTCCTTTGTGGTTGAGTGTTAGGAAGCTGGGTAGGATTTAAGCTGCATACATACGCCTACATGCTCAGACCAAAGTCCATACGTAATCCTTAAATCACTCAGGTGTTGCTATGAGGTTCTGACAGACTGCTGCAGAGATGATGGTGCTGTAGTGGTTTACTTGTTTTAATACACTGTGTTTAAATTGTTAATGATATCTGGGACATACAGTTTAATTAGGTCTACACTGAAGTGCCAGAAAAACTGGTACACCAGTGTAATACTTGGATGGATGGATGGATGGATGGATGGATATTCTGTAGGCAATGAACACCATAGTTCCTGCAGATTTCTGTGTTCTACAGCGTGATGCATGGCATCCCAGACATGTTCGATTTTCTTTTTACATGGTCTATAGATTTTGTTTAAATTATGTGATTGACAAAATGAAAAGATGAAATGACAATGTAAAAAAATAGAACATTTATTTAAAACAATACAATTAGGTTCTTTACTGTATCAAATCTTTTCGCATCAATTTATATTTATACCAAAAACAGGATTGTGCGTAAAACTTGTATTACAGAACTGACTTGTTAGTATTAGGTTTGCTTAGCTGCCTGGCTTTTTCTTAAATAATAACAATCTAAGAAATAACTAAAAATATATTAATAAACATAAGTAAACATAAAATACAGACTTTAAAGACATAATACATTACTTTTTTTTTTTAAATTTTGTTTGAATGGAGTCCGCTAGCAAGGGCACTGGATAAGTAGCTTGCTTTATGGTGGTCTAGACAGCCTTCTTCTACAGTGGCCGAGTGGACACATCATGCGATATGCAGTATGCTCGGGAGATTCAAGATTTAAAGCTTTATTGTCATATGCACAGTAAGAAAACTAGTTTCTCTGTACAATAAAATTTCTACTTTGCTGCCCACATTGAATGTCAAAAGAATAAAAAGTATAAATAGACAAATAACAAAGATTAAATTAAGCATGCAGTAGAAAATATATAAAATAAAATATAAAATGTTAATTATTCAGAAATATACAAGCTATGTACATTGTGCAGTAGTGTGCTACATCAGTTACATTGCAACAGTCCTTAGAGAGTAGGAATGGCAAAAAATAAAACCTAAAAACATTTAAAAAAAAATTTTTTTGGACATTTTGAATCGATTCAAAATCGGCAGGACTATGAATCGTGATCGTTTAAAGAATTGATTTCAACTTGCAACATAACAATCTATATATTTTTTTTGTCTTATCAACTTCAGAAAGGTCAGAGAAAGGTAAAAACAGAGACTGTTGAGGGACCCACTTTTTATAGCAAGTGATAACAAGAACTAGATCGCTTTACAGATCTTTTACAGCATTATATTGGACTATAACCGGTCAAAAATAAATCAGAAATAAATGATAAAATGACAAATAGCTGTAGTATAAGTGGAATAAAACACTGTACTACATGCTGTTATTGGAGTAATAATGCGTCCAGGGTAGTTAAAATAACTCTGCTTCGCATTGGGGTATGATTGATTGTTGATCGCTCGTTGTGTTTTATTCCTTACGTATTGTACAACAAAAGACTGAGCCAGTGTGAGGCTTGGCTGAATACATTAGTTTAGGGGGCGATTTGAAATCCGTCATCTCTAAATGAATCTTACTGTAGCTGGAGGCCTCTGGCTGGTTAGCGGCAGGGATTTTAGTGCGTTCTGCAGCCGTTGGCATAGCTGCTGAGAGTAACGCTGCACAATAAATGGAGCCGCCACCACAGAGGACCGTCCATATGTCACGAAAGAGACTCGTACAGAGAAAGCAAGTGATTGGGGGAGGGGACGAGATGGATGAGGGTGAAGGAGGGAGGTGGGGGTGTAAAGCGAGAGTTCTCAGTGCCGAAGCAGGACCAGGGTGGGAATAAAGCAACGTTCCTGTTTAATTTCCTTTCTTTATCTAAATGTGCAAGCCTTTTGCATTTCCTTTCCTTTACTCACTGTAATTAATGAGCTATCTAATGAGCTTTCTATACAGCCTGAATACACCACATCTCAAAGCGGGTGACTTGCATCCTTTAGATGTCCCCTCTCCTCTTTACCGTGTCTTGTTTCTTCTCTTTCCTACCCCGCTCTCTCCTACAGCTAGGGCTCCCAAGGGTGGCTCACTAATGAAGCAGGGAAGTAGCTGAGCCACGCAGACTCTCAGGCCCACAGATGGGGGTAGTGTGCCGGGTCAGGGCTTTATGCTATGCCCTGTGAAAGCCGCAGGCCTCTGAAACAATTCCCGGCAAGACTGGGACATAATCAAACCATGTACCTTCCACTCCTGAGCTGGGGAACGTCTGGTGGAAGAGAGGCGTTGATGTACAGCACCTGTACGGAGCTACTGGCAGAGATCCATAAACAGCCACAGTGCATGAAAGGAAGTGATGTGGAAGCAGGAATCCTTCTTCCTCTTAAAATATAACTATTAATTATGGGGTAAAAAGACAACATATGTTAAATATACATGCCTAAATAGCTGTCATGAAGGTGTAAAGATGGAGCAAAACGTCCTTTTTTTTCAACTCAAAAACAAATTACGTACAGTAATGTTGTTTATTATCATGTCAGCGAAACTGCTAACATTTTTTTACATTTTATTTTAGCTATCACTAGTTGTTAGCTGGCTAGCTATCAAGTGGCAAGTAGAAAGTATCCAAGTAAAAAGATTTCAGTACTAGAAATCTTTGTTTAAATTGTGACAAACCTGTCAAAATATACTAGTTTTGTTCAATGCTAACGTTGTGCAACGTTGACTAGCTAGCTAGTTTAGAAAACGCTCCGTGGCTAACGGCTGGCAAGTCATCTTTTAATATTTTTCTGAGCAAATACTCTGTGTTCTGTGAGTCCAGATTTAATAAATATCTCCATTTTAATATCTGAAATTGCAAGTGGGAGTGTTGAAATTGTAAAATTCCTCTCATCGATATAGAAATTTGTGAAAACGCCGCCGGTGTAGGTTTTCTCATCTGCCACAAAGAAAGCTTTGTCTTTTAGCCTGTGTGAAGTGTCAGCGGCTGACTGTCTTGCCGCGCCGACTTTCAGAACAATTTGTCTGTGTTTCTATCCGAGGGGGTTGAAGTCTTTTTTTTTTTTTTGCCCAGTGTTCAATTGGCTCTCGTTTGTAGAGTGCTGGGTAACAGTGGCTGGTTGTCATGGTTGCACCCCCTTCCCACAAGGCTCTTCTCACAATGACCATGCTTTCTGTCTTGGAGATCACAGGGAGACAGCAACAGCCTGGCTTTGAAACCCACTTTGCCTGCTAGCATTCAGAAAATCCTCAATTCAGCACAAAAAACTGGCAATTTCGACCCCGATTTCTGAATCTGACTGTATTCTGGTAATCATTGTGCATATAACATATATTGTTATTTGCTTTTAATAGAGCAAAATATTTAAAACATTCGCGAGGTTTGTTCATTATCAGCGTCACAGATGAAGATGCTACCCTCTGAGCTGCACTTTGCCACTTGATGAAGTAACACAACAGTCATAAATGTATGATTTTCTAAGTATTTTTTAAAGCATTGTTGTCCACAACAGCTGCTCTTTGTTTCTTTACTACTGTTGAGTGGCTGTTGCGTGTTTCTGTCGCCTGGTCCCAACGGTATTGTCTCCGTCTTAGCCTCCTCTGGTCCTCCCTCCCCCTATATAGGTCCTGCTGCCGCCTCTGTGCTTTTTATCACAGAAAAGCAGCAAAGCCCAACAACTCACAGTCCTGCCCCTGTGCTCTGTTTTTCTGTCTATCTCCAACGCTCCATCCCTGTTCTCTCTGCGCCCACTGCAACTGCTTTGTGGGATGTCCTCTCCGTTAACTATCCCGTTGGGATTACGTCACCGAGGATGGACTCGGAAGAGCCCGTCAGGACAGCTGTATATTGATTTTCAACATGTCCTGTGCGACCGCTTGTTTTAAATTCTCATGACAAGCACTACCACGTTCGCTACTGCAGAGCCAGACCGACATCTCAAGCCGAAAATAGCGTATTAATCACTCAGCTTTATATAGAGCTGTATGCATTCATCCGTCATCAACGCCTTGGATGCTTAATATTGTGTCCGTAATAAAACCAGAAGACTGGCTGTGGTCAATAGCTCAACAGATGGGCTTATTTGGGGTTTAATTAGGAAAAGCACTCTGCCTGGGGAAAGTGCTTCGCTTGATCTGGGAGCAAAAGGCCAGATGGGGGGGTGAAAGTGTGAAGACTAAGGGATAAGTCACTGTCACTGCAGTAACAGAACAACATCAGGTCTCCTACGATTGACGTTAAAGCTTCACAGTCTTCCAGAAATCCCCAGCTTTACCAAACCTCAAGGCTACCGAGCTGTCATTTGAAGAATAATATTTATGTATTAATCTATTCACGTAGCCTGTGCCAGATGAATACATTAATAACTGTTCCTCTACTATACGAACGAAATGACATTCTGTGTCATTTTGCATGTGTGATTGATTGGGAAAGGAACCAGAGGGGGTATATCCTCCATTCCAGATGGCTGGGTTGTGCAGGACCAGAATGGCTGGTCATTAGTCCCATTGCCTGGTGGCTCAGGCTCTATTCAGAGACAGGGAAGCGTCCAGGGTGCTTTTACTTATGGCTAATAATGGGGGCCGAGATGAAATGATGGCAAAGAAGGCTGCCATGAGCCAACAAAGCATTTAAAAAGCACATTATAGAGGGAAAAGAATCTAAAGAGAATGGTGAAATGTTTATGAGTAGTCGTGAGCTGTTCATTAGTGATGTTCAGACCTTCATGGAAAGTTTGTCCGGTAAACATTCATTCGGATAATCCACCTTCAGAGCGTTTATAGAGTATTTGTGATATTTTAACAGAAATAATTGGATAGATTATTTAATTTTATGTTATATATAAGTCACAAAGTGCTATAGTTTTCTGTATATGAACCAGCACACTGTCTGCAGCAGACCGTGTGTTGTGGATTGTCCAGTCATTTGCATTAATGTGAATTATTTAGCTGAAGGCATCTCATTAGACTAGAGACTAGCCATAGGGCTAGACACATTAGCTCATAACAGGGACAGTTTTTACCAACGTTCACTCATTTCTCTTTATATTTACCCTCTCTGGTCTGCTTAATGAACCTAATCCTAACGTCATACCTAACCGTAACCTTTGTACCATTTCAAACACCCTGAATTGGCTTTTATTACAGGTTTGCAAGCAGACGAGCATGTTAGTGCTGTCAGATTGAAAAGAGTTCCTAAGTCTCTGTTTCTCAGAATCATACCAAACACACTGTCTAGCCAGATAATCTCAGCTTCATGTTGTTTTTGGGAAACTGGGCTCTGGTTTTGTACTGTTTTGTAAAACCTGTTGCTACGCAGGCACATGATGGAGTATTCTCTCACTATGGACATGCAGACTTTTGGGTTTATTATTTACGGGTTGCGCCCATCTTAGGGCTGGGTTGACTTGAGAACAGGCAACAATAACGTGTCTGCTGTACACATCTCGCGCTCTTCGGCAAAAGGCATGTTGGCCGTTTCCATAGCAACCACCCACTTTTCTCCACGTGCGCTGTGGAAGTCTGCGTCGAGCGCTTTCTCAGCCACTATCGATCAGACCGGAGCCTCTGTTTCTCAGCTATTAGAGTGGATATCCCCCATCCCTTCATGAGCCTGAACAGTGTCTCCAAAGGCCAAATTAGTGATCAGACTTATTACTGTCTGATATCTGCAATACGGTGGTAATTTCATATTGATCGATTTGATGGGTCACGCTAGTAAAAATGTCTGTCAGAATGATGAAGGGTACAAAATCAAATCAAGTGTTATTGTTCTTTAATCACCACATTTTGCTCTGTTAAAGCCAACAAGATGCCGTGATACGGCAGGAGACTTTGAAAAAAATACCAAGGATACCAGATATCTGAAGGCATTTCAGAGGCTGAGAGATTTATACACTGAAAAAGGCAGAAAAAACTGGTTCAGACAAGCATTTGAAAAATACATAGCAACACCACCTGTGCACGTCACTGGTTGCACCCATTAGTGCGTATATAAAGCGATAGACGTCTATAGAACCATCATAATGGTATGGGTTTTTTTGGTTAAGTGCCATTCCATGGGATCCCTGGTACATATACCATTTCTGATAGGTGAACTCTATGTGTATGTCCTTTCTGAAACGTTTGTGTCTTGCATTCATTGGCAAACAGGACAATGCACTGCCACACACCTCCAGAAACACCAAATTATAGTTAAAGGAACACTCTCATAAATTTGGGGTTTTGTCTGGTATGGAAAATTTCCCCAAGCTCATGGAGTCTATGCCCCATCATATTTCTACAGTCCTGCGCTCCCGTGGAAGATCTACCAAGTATTAGACTGGCGTACCAGTTTTTCTGGTGTCACCATCCTTTCCTTTGTTCTTGTCATGTTTGTGCAAACACCTCATTTTTTTTCCAACTTTTCATGTTTTACTGTTGCTTTCCCTCATTAATTCCTTTCATCCCCCACTGCTAATATGGCTATAATGAGGAATTCAGCCATCGAGGCATTGAGAACTTTTAAAGCCTGTTACTTCTGTTCTCCAGAGAGATCTATCAGGCCGGTCTGCCCTTTAAAAATCCATCACATAGCACCAACCAGCAAAGCCGCATGCCCATCCATCTCCCCCGCTATTATGCAGTGATGACATTAACAAGAAGCAAAGTGGGTTCGCACCTCTGCTACTGGGGCTGATTTTTTAATTTTACTCACAAATTAAGTATTTTTTGTCAACTACGCCCAAAGTTTAGCCTTTGAGCAATGTTATCTTTGACTACATATCTACTCCAGTAAAGGCAAAGTTAATGAGGGTTATGTCAGTTTTGTTCATGGTCAGATGAATCACAGGATTTGATTCAATTATCCAGCGCTGATTCACTCAGATATGTCCTAGTAGCTTTGGCTAGCCTTAAGCCACAAGTTCTTTGTTTTTATAAATTCTTACCACCTCTTTGAGTGCTTGTTTACCGTACTAGATGCTAGATAATGCTTTGTATGAATTGCTGAAGCTTTTCTGTTGGGCTAAAGCTTTTCATCATCTCTGAATTGTTTTTCATGGGCCAGCGCTGATGAAATAACCCTTTATCTTTTTTTTTTTTTTTACTTATAATGAAAGCTATAAACACTTTGTATTCGGGGTGAGTTACAGTTTCAGTGGAGTGACGAGAGATTTAATTGTCTTGCATGGATGGTGAAGGAAGCCTTTGATAATTACAACTTCAGAGTAATGATCCTGCTGCAGTATTGACTTTGTCTCTTTTTGAATATACTCAGCATTGTTAAAGACGTGAGCAGATCAGCTCCTCATTTCCATGTGACCTGTGCAACCTAAGGGACTCCAACTGGGGGTTCTGTAACCAAGTGGACGTCTAATCGCAGAATCGTCATTCCTAAGAGTGTCACATGGCCATCAGAGGCCCGAGGGAACTTCCGCTGGATGAAGATCTCGACAGAAGCAGCAGCAATGCGATATGAAGAGGATCTGAACACCGCCGAGCTCTGCTGCATCCTTGCTGTTTGCATGACACCGCTTACAGGGACTGAATTCAATTTTGTCAATCTGAGACTTGAGGTTGATGGTTTCTGACAGAGTTTTATATGACAAACGTGGAGGATGATGTATAAATCAGGCCTGCTGAAGCGGAAAGTGAAATATAAAGGATGAGTAACAGATTCTCAAGAAGAGATTTTCTAGTGCATAACACTGTGAAAGGGTTCGCGGCAGATCAAGACATTTATTCTGGGTTTTTTTCCAGCTGGGTTGTGTATGCATCAAGCAAGATTTCACAAGCATACAATATGCATGACAAAATATGGGGGCAACCGTTGCCTTGTGGTTAGAGAAACCAGTCTTGTGACTGGAAGGTCCCGGGTTCAATTCCTGCCTTTGAGCAAGGCGCCCGGACGCCATGGTTTGGGGCTTTGCCCTGCTCCAGGCAGGTCTGTTCACTGCCCCCTAGTGTTCACTGGTGTATGTATGTTTCACTGCACAAATGGGTTAAATATGGATGTCACATTCCTCTGTGTGCAAATAGTTCACTTAGTTCCATAAACGAAAGTTCGAACATAAATCCCAACCCATTTACGACTTACAGGTCTCTGATCATTAATTTCTTAAGGACAGATGCTGTGATTTTTAAACTGTTTTATGCATTTTAAAGCATATTTAATTTCAACATGGCACTTTCAATTCTCTCTATAGTGAGTTGTGAGCACAGGCAGTCGCCGGAACGGAGGTGAAGTCAACTTTGGGTGTTTATTACAAGGTCAGTCAAAGCCAGAAATGTAATCCAAGAGCAAATCGTCAGGCAAGGCACAGACACGACGTCAGAGACTAGGCTAGGTTGGAAACTATAGTGTAAAGAAAAGTGATGTGAACCACTAATGAGCACATACTAGAGGACACTGAACACACTTACCCAGAGTGGTAGGCAACCCTATCCATGGCGCCCAGAGAGCAGTTGCGGGTTAGGTGCCTTGCTTAAGGGCACTTCAGTCATGTCATGTTGGTTGTGGTCACAAGGCTGGTACTTTAACCACAGCTTTCCCCTATAACAGGCAAGGTCAGAACTAGAACATAGTTAACACAGAACATGGCTTGGCATGGGCCCCTGCAAGAATACCAAATGCTTCGCAATTAGGGTTTGGCCTGTTGTCTAGCCGCCATGGATTATGGGAGCTGGGGTTTTTCTCCTGAGTCCTTTACTCTTATAAATTCTTCATTTTGCACTTTTGTATCTTTCACTAATATTCTCTAAATAGGTAGTTTTACTTACTACAAAGACTCTCATTAGACAAGAGAAACACAAGAGTGAAATGAGATCATATAATATTAATGGC
>JAOVVF010000036.1:9450213-9470550 GCA_028565595.1 Duopalatinus emarginatus | reverse complement strand
TGGCATGGATGGTTTAAATGTGGAGGCCAAATCTATCTGTGTGCAAGCTCAGTGGTCAATGAATCACTTTATTTGATTATTTGATAAAGTTTTTCATGTGGCATATTGTGTTTGCGACCTTGACAAAGTCATTGGTCACTGTTTCGACTGTGAGCTGCAGTGTCCTGTCCTCACTTCATAAATCAAAGTATTATTCAAGTCTGGCTGTTTATTTAGTCTCTCTATATTCAACCACAGGGGGATAGGGGCAGCTGTGGCTTGAGGTTAGGGAACCAACCAGTTTTATGACCTGAAAGTTGTCGGTTTGATCTCCTGTACTGACAAGACATGTCTAAAGTGCCCTTGAGCAAGGCACCTAATGCCCCAACTGCACCCTAGGCTCTGTGAATAGGGGCTGCCCCTGCTCTGGGCAAGTGTGTTCAATGGCCCCTAGTGTGTGCATGTTTTACGACATGGTGGGTTAAATGAGAAGTGAAATTCCTCTGCGTACAAGAACAGTAGGTCAATCACTTTACTTTCTTTTTATGTTCCTGAAATGATCATCTGTTTTCATTCCATGCACACTAAATCAGGTGTCAAGACTCAGTGGAAGTTCTAGCTAGTCAAACGTATTTCTGCCAAAATCAGATGAATACAGACCCGAAAGGGTCATCAGGGCTTCCGAAATTTCGCCGTCCCTGAGGGTCATTTAAATATTAATGAAACGCTTCTTATAATACTCACCGAAGCAAATAAATCTACAACATAGGATCTGTATTATCTGAATGTAGATATTCAGTCTTGAAATACCTCAATATTATGAAAACTTGAAGACTTGTTTGAACTGTGAAATTTTGACAGCCCTACTGTGTGTTTATCTAGAGGCTTTCAGAATGAGATGAGACAGAGTGGGTGTATAAGTGTGTGTGTATGTGTGTGCGTGTGGAGATTGAAAGTCCAGACAGGCTTGTTTCACCCTCATCTGTGTCTTCTGAGAGAATTACCCAGCAGTTATTCTACACCAGGCTCTCGCTCCGTGGAGAATTTTTTTTTAGCCGCCCACCGTTTTCTTTAGTGTAGCTGTTGTTTATTGTGTCATATTTAGTGCAGTAATGGGGTCAGGTTGGTTGCCATGTTGCAGCTCGCTTGTTATTGGCTATGTGTCATTTTCTAATCCAGTAGTAGGTCAGTGTGTAATTCAGTGTAATGAGAAGTTGTTCGATGATAGAGGGTCAGGTTTGTAATTATCACCTGCCCTAACACTGCTAGATTGCATTTAGATTGTAAAAGCTGTGGGTTATTTTCTTTTTGGTTTCTTGCTGACGAACTATACCTCGTTTCATCGGTTCAGCTTGCAAATTCAAATGGTCTGGATGTCTTAAATCCTTTCCTGACATCTGCTTTGAGACGTTGAGTAAATAAATAAATAAAAGCCGGTCATGTTGCCCTTCGGCTGAGGGTCACACCAGATGAGGGGGTTCAGGGATTAGTGTCCTGACTCGAACAGATGGCTGTCTGGGTATGAAGGCAGTCAAGCCTACCAGTACATGACCATACCTGTAATATCTTGGACACCTTCGTACACGCAGTCCCTAACCCACACCTGTACACGTGCGCATGCATTCGTGCGTGTACGTGAATGTATTTGCACATAAACGAAGCGATAAATCATGTTGCGCTGTAGTCAATGAGTAGACCCGCCTGACTGTAAGCCTTCGTCTCCGCTGTGGGCCCCGCTGAGCGACGTGCTCATGGAGACACACAGCAGACGCTACGGATTGGTCGGGGTCACCGTGCCAGCGGCTCAGGGCCAGAAACATTCAAGGGCGCACGGCTGCATGGCGCACGCAGTGGGGAACCAAGCTCCAATAACACACATAGCCTCCGGCAGCGGAACTTAGATCATTGCATCACTGTATCACTGTACAGCAGCTGACCGTGATTTATTTATTTTTTAATGTTGTGAGCATCTACTAATTATAAATATCAACTGGTTCCACCGCCTACAGTTTAAGGACCATTTTGCTTATACAGCAGTTAAATTACATGTTCAGACCAAAGACTGAGGGGATGCAGCTATAGGAAAATAATGAACAATGAGTATGATGGTATAGTGTGATTATTTTTTTAGTAATTATTTTCCCACAGCAGCGCACACTGAAGTTTTATTCCTCTTATACCTCAACAATATGGTAGTGGTTACATTAATGAAGAAGTGCCAGTAAAACTGGTAAATCTGGTGCAATTGCTTTATTCAGTGTAGAGCTAGGCAATAAAACAATAATGATAATTATTGTGATATAACTTTTATTCTATAGATATAAGACGTAGATGATAACATGTCGACAGAATTATTTCCATCCATATTTTGACACGCATCACAAACAGCCACTGAGAATGAGAATAGCGCTGCGTCGAACCAATCATGCGGCTGAACTACAGTTACGGCCATTTCAGGGTCGGTTGACGCGCACAGCACAGACCATAGACGTAGCAGCAGCTTAGCCCACATGCTAATCATTTCCCAAGTTCTGATGGAAAATTTAAACGAGAATTCGCCTTTTGATACCTTCACCTTTCACTAAGTAGTAAAATAGAAGTGAAGCAGAAAAATTGATTTGATTTATATCGTGATATATATCGATATATCCATATCGCCCAGCCTTAAATCAGTGCTACCAATGCTGATATGTATGTGCTTTTATCAGCCAGCTGACCCTTTTATCTTAGCTCCCTGTTCATTTATATACATAACTTCATCTTAATCTCTATTAATGATTAATGGCTTCGTTCCAATCAGTAAAAAGGGCAACAAATGAGCCTGAATATTATTATTTCATATTTCATCAGCAGTTAAAAGCTCATTAACAGACTATTCAGTAATACTAGCTGCATAAATTATTACACACTGTTGTCTTTCTTTGTCTGCCAGTAGCTTGACGCACGTTCTGGAAACAGTTCAACTGATTTGGAGTAAAAAATGATTACCTCTCTCGCACATCTCTGTGCTGCTCGTGCATCTCTGTGTTCCTCTCTACCCCCCCGCCCCCCCCCATCCTGGGTGTAGATCATGTGGCTGTCGCTTCATAATTGGCCGCGTTTCAACCATAATCGAATGCTAATGGAGGCCGGGTAACAATTACAGATTACGTCATTGCGATCTGCCTCCAGGTTTGGATGTCATCCCACATTTCACGAGAACCGGATAAATGGTGTAAAAAAAAAAACAAAAAAAACCCAGAAAAAACCCCCTCCATCTCTGTCTTTCTCTGACTGTCTCCCCCCTACCACCACCACCACCACCACCACCACTCTCTCACTCTCCATCTCTCCCACCTCTCTTTTGTGTGTTTGGCTAGAGAGTGTGGCTGCATGTGACTCATAGTTGAGCAGGACTGTATTTTTAGCATCGATTCTCCTCCTCACCATGCTGCTTCCTTTAGGGAGAAGAAAGAAAAGCCGTAAAGCAGGTTTCATGTCCGTTATGGAGCGTCGTTTAATAACGGATAACCCGGTGCTAAAGCGTGGGACAGTGGATGGGTCCAGAAAGACTTCTGTTTTGTTCGTCTTGGTTTCTCAGGTTGTCTCAAAGCACGTTGAACATGTTCATAGAGCAGTCAGGAACTTTTCTTCTCATTTCCTTCACTCTGATCTCTGACAGAAAGACTCTTCTCTTTCTCCTCTTTTCTCTCTCCGCCTTCGCTCTGTTGTTCTTTAAAACTCAGTTTCGGATTAAAGCAGATTAGCCGAGGCGCTGATTGCTGCCTGTGCTTCTGCCTCCCTTCCCCCATCGCTCTTTGTCCTGCCGTCATGAGGCTCCCAGAACGATATTAAAACGCAGTATATGGATATTTATAAAGAAGCGGTGCTGATTTTAAGCGTGGATGTCTACTAATTATAAATATCAAGTGGCAACCAAACACAAGCTTTCTCTCATATCCATTAGTGTGCTGTTTAATATTAATGTACAGAGAAGTCTAGGAAAGCTTAACAGTTCAGAGTTTGTGAATTGTACACTATACACTGATGTGCCAGAAAAACCGGTACACCAGAGTAATGGGACTGCAGAAATGCAACAAGGTATTGACTCTATAAGCTTGTGGAAATGAACACCATAATGCATGCAGAGCGGTCTACAATTCCTCTAATGGTACATAATTTGGCAGACGGGTGTAAAGGTGCATTGTCTTGTTGGATGAGGCCAAACCCTTCAATATGAGTGCAGGACATGATTGGGTATCAGAAAGGATGCACACATAGTGTTCACCTGTCAGAGACGCTTATAGATGTACTAGGCGCCCCGTGGAATACCAGCTAAACATTACATTTACATTTATGGCATTTAGCAGGCGCTCTTATCCAGAGCGACTTACAAGGTTATTGGTATTACAGGAGGCCACGTAGTGTTAGGCGTTTTGGCCAAGGACCCTTATTGGTGTAGCACAGATTGGCTGCCCAGACCGGGAATAGAACCCGGGTCTCTCACATGAGAGCCAATGATGTTACCACTGTACCATTATGAAGCTTCTATGGATGTCTGTTGCTTTATATACATACTAGCGGGCGCAACCAGTGACGTGCATAGGTGGTGTTGGGGCGTAGTTTGGATAGGCTTGTCTCTACCAGTTTTTCGTGTACTTCGGTGTATATTAAAGCTGTAATTTAGCATTATGTTATTTTCAGGAATCCGTTTGAGATAAATGGTGAATGTTGTTTATCGTTAAGCCCGTTCGTTTGTTTAAAAGCAGGCTAGAAATTTCCCAAAGGGTTTTTATGTGTCAAACTGACACCGAGTCAGCTTAAAGGTAATTACACAAAATGGTTGGTGTGGGAACAATAAAAACAGTGATGTAGTGATAATTGTGTATCAGTCCATCAGTAAAAAGACTCGTCTCATTTTCTATTAGCTGCATGTGTGTTCATGCTTGAAGCTCTGTTGAGTGAGATATCAAATGTGCTTCAGGAAAAAAAAACTCAGTTGGATTGATTAACCTTTTCGACTCTGGTACTTTTCCAAAGGCTGAGTCTCATTTGTCTCAGGAAAAATAAGAAAATCTAATATACTGTATGGTATAAGAGGAAACAATGAAAGCGTGGAGACTTTATATTTTTGACACTATATTAGGAAGTATATCTGCGGATCAGGATTCAGGACAACGCCAACTAATAAGATATGTCACTCAATAAACTATACACTCCCATGAGCTACAACTGGACTTCAGAATAAGAAACTCAACGTGAATGTTGTTCAATTTGCCAGAAAAATGAAAAAAGGAGGGAAAAAAACCCCCCAAAGGTTGTCCCTCTGTATATGACTAACAAATACGCAGGATGAAAAGTGATCTAACAATAGATCAAAATGATAAGATAGAGCAAGCAATACATCACACAGCAGGGAAATCTGTCCGAATGCTCTACTAATCTGCATAGTGGTTTGGTGGTGGAAGGAACTGATCATTTTGATAAATTGGCCCTTGATATTTTGACTACTTTCAAACAGAAAAAAAAAAAACACAGAAGAAGTGTTAAAGGAGAAAGTTCAGCTTCTGGATCTGACTTTTGTCATTGTTTATGTGAACTTAAGTGGCAAAAAAACGTGTACAGATTTGTTGTGGCTCTATAATGATAATGATGATGGGGTTTGTTTAGCTGGCGTTCCACGGGACCCCTGGCACATCTACAAACGTCTTTGACACCTGTTCATGTCCTGCGTTCATCCTGACGCCTTTTCCAACAGGGCAATGTGAAAATGCTAGATTATAGTTTGATGGACACTCATCTGAGTCACCTATCAAACACATCCCAGATATCGAGCACATCTGGGATGCCATACAAGACACAGTGGAACACTGAAATCCTACACCTTGGAATACAACAGAATTGTGGACCGTTCTGCAGGAAGTCCGGTGTTCATTACCTACAGAATATTTCCGTATTTATGTGACCTTACAAAGTATTCTGGCATTTACATGTACTCTTTCCCTTTTCTGAGAGCATCTCTCTTTGTATCTTTTTGGTCTATGTGCCATGTAGATCGTAACCGTGAATGGAAAAGAAATCTTAATAATATTGTTCATAGACAAAGGCGTTAAGACGAGTGCTTACTGGAGCCTGAGGACATTTGACACAGGTTGTCCATGACTGTTGCTTGCACCGCCGCCGTCATTTCATGGCGAATGCTCAGCGACACCAAAAAATAAAGAGAGAGATTGCCACGACTCATTGATTTTACGCAACGGTGAAAAATATCAACAGCGATGCCACTTAGCCATGGCTGTGAGGGCTGACACAGGGGCTGCCTCAGAGGGATGCTGGTATTGGCTCGATTTGGTATGTTTATCTGCCAGGACTTGTATGGCTTCATAAAGCAGTATTACTTTTCATGGGAAATGGGAAATGCTCTCTCATCTACAGCTTACAGCCTGTCGGTGCTGAATAGCTGATTCCTGGTTTGAGAAATTGGGAATGACTGTCAGAAATCTGCAGTGGTGTTGTATAAATCGGCATTCACGTAGCGTCAAAAATGCACCTGCCACAAATGTCTACCAGTCGCCTTAGGGCTTGTGATAGAGCTTTTCTCGCTGGGTATGAAGTTGCCTTTGGGAATTGGCAGTGCTGCCCTCTTGGCTTTGTTTGTGCCTTTCAATGCATTATGATTATGACATCTGTGGCTTGCATAGCTAAGGCATGGCTTGCTTTTGTTGGCGCTGTGAATTCCCCAAGCTCACCTTATGGATATATTGCATCCATATAGTGCAGTCAGTTTGCTGCTTTGTTAGCCACTCCCAAAAATCTATTCATTATTGATTTATTTATTCTGAAGCTATTGGAAAGGATAAGACTTAGACATGTGAAAAATGTAAAGCTTTAAATGGTTAATATGACTTCACTGCACATCTATGGCCTGTCTTTCCTTGGTACATATGTGTTGTTTACAGCAGAGAACAATGGCGGCCTGTCTCTTTGGGGTTTACTGTGTCTCCTGCGCATAACATCATTTCGAGTTGTATAATAGTACTGCTGTTCCCCATCTATAGACCATCAGTGCTGCTGTGCGATGTTACACAGTGTGCAGCATGTTTGAGGGTGCAGGACGTCCAGTGAGGGTGGATAATAAAGGGGGGAGGCAAACATATTAATATGTAGCACTGCTTAATTATGTATAGGGCAATGCATATATAATTCAGTAAATAGGCCACCAGTGGCCAGGCACATTATAAGCTCTAAGACGACCACATGCTCTACTATTTATTGCAGAGGAATTCCTATGCTTTTTTGCCTGTGACACAAAAATTTGGCTATATTGTGTTAGACTACAGCCATGTCCAACATTTGAGTACTACATCAGAGTCGTAGTGCCTGTGGTAGATGTTTGTGATGGTGATAATTGTTTTTCTAAACCTATATAGTGGTGCAGTAGGTCGCGCTGTCACCTCCCAGAAAGTAGATCCTGGCTACCACATACCACATCTGTGCATAAACTCTAGTATGTGACTGACCCCATTTCAGGTCACTTCTGCCAATAGGCTAAGCTCATCAAAGGCCCAGCTGTTATAAGGGTTGACAGTCGGACCTTTCTACTTCGTCCAGGCTCGCTCGGTCATGTCCTCTGGGGTCAAAAACATTAGGTTACTGTGGCCTTTTCTTTTCAATGCAATATTGGAAATACTAATGAGAACCTGTTAAATGTCAGATCAACGAATACATTCATTTTGGAACTGAGTTTATAATGATCGATTGTGTCGAATTCTATTTTCTAAGCAAAAAAAAAAAACACTTTCCAAGCAAAGGGACCACCACCAATACTCTTTCCTTAGCAAATATTCCACTCTTACACTCCGAGGTTTAAACCCGAAGCAGCAGAAAAGACCAGGGTGCTGAAAGTCCGATAAAGCGCAAGATCACACCGAGCCTTTAGGTGAGGAAAGGGGATAATCGTTCCTCCTCTGATCCCGGCGTGCACACACTCATCTGTTCCCACGCGCAAGGTCATTGCTGCTCGAGTATGTAGGAAATTGCTGACTGAAGGAGAGGAAGTATTTAACACGTGGTCACCCCTCAGCAGGCTCCGTGCACAATCGGGAACGGTGAAATTACTTTTCTGCTGATGCCTATCCACCCTCTCTTGCTGATAAGTATTTTGGGATTTACTTAATTATTTCTCTCGGATTTTGCTTCTCGTTCTTGCCAAAGGGTGACTGCATTGAAATACGTTTTTTGGCTGTTTTTTTTTTTTTAAGATCAGATATTAATCCAGGCTCCCTGAAAAGTAAAAGCAAGAATATATACATTTCATTATGCAGAGTTGTGCACTGTTAAGTGCTGCCTGGTCTGTGCCTTACCTTGGTTAAAAGGAGATGTTCGAGCAGCTTCATAAACTTCTCAGAGATGTGATTAGAGTTCACCTGATGTATCCTGACGTCCAAGTTGATCCGAACTCATTCAACCTTTGTTCTAATTGTCCTTCGATGTGAGCAAGTAGTCTCTGCTGAAAGGCAGTAAAAGAATTAACACACCAATGCACACATCAGTTTAAAAAGCTCACTTTGAGCTTCTTAAGTGAACCATTCATTGACCATTGCACTTGCACACAGAGGAATTTGACCTCTGCGTTTAACCCATCCATGCATTGATATACACAAATACACACACACTAGTAAATACACAATAGAGGGGCAATGAGCACACATGTCCAAACCCTATTCATGGCACCTGGGGAGCAGTTGTGGGTTATAGGTGCCTCGATCAAAGGGCACTCACTTCAGTTGAGTCTTGTCGGTCACAAGCCTGGTTCTTTAACCCCAAAGCCCACAGCTGCCCCTGACCTTCACAAACCCCAGAAAGATTACATTTTCTCACATACATAATTATATGATATGGTTTTCCCTAGAAATAAACCTACATAAAGCAAGAAACCTATAAGCTCTGGGAAATATTCTGTAGGCAGTAAACACCATATGTCCTGCAGAACAGTCCACAATTCATTGGTATTCTGAGGTGTAGGATTTCTGTGTTCCACAGAGCATTGCATTACATCTCAGATGTGTTCAATAATGTTAAGATCTAGTGATCCAGTGTGAATGGCAAAACCCTAAACTCTCGTGTGTTCCTCTAACAATAATTTTCTAGACGTGCATGGCGGTACATTGCCTTGTTGGAAGGCCCCAAACCCATCAGAATTAATGCAGGACATAAATGGAGCCACCACCAATTTGTACCAGTTTTTTTTTTTTACAGTCTCGGCCACTTTTCTGGTACTTCGGTGTACTTCAATAAAATACTAACACTATATTATATGGAACTCATAATTCTTGTAAGGTCATGGATTTAAAGTTGTTTTTTTTAATTGGCGGAATGTAAATCCTAAGCATCGAACTTGAGGACTCTGAAGCCGTATGAATAATAAAATCCTTTCAGATTCTCCAACTGACAGGCTCTTGATTCAAGGATGCACAAAATTCAACATTCATCTGCTCTGTCTCGACCTTACCAAAGCAGAGGTATGAATTATATATACCCACAAGATTCTCCCTGAAATCAGAAAACCATATGCATACTTCTTACTTCCACAGAGAAGGTGATGGTCTATTCTAAAGGGATGGACTGTGGTGTTCACTAAAGTGGTCACTGTCTCATCACTGTCTGTATCAGTGAATTATTTACTGTAGAGGAGGATGCGTATGGATTTCTTAACAAACCATTCCTTCACCCCTGTGCCCTTTCTCTTGGATATCTGGGAAGACACGATTGAGTCGTAGAACCGGGGTCTTGCCTAGTATGTGTTTGGGTATTGTGACAAATCCTGAGAACCTATTAAGTATAAATGCAGTGTTTGAAGACTGTCATTAGCCCTGACTCGTCATTCACGCCTTATTATTGATCACGCTTTTTTGTTGAGCAGTGAAACAACTCATCAGATTTTAAATGTGGTTAACTCACTAAACTGTTTCAGTTTAGTTTTCCCGGCTTGCGATATCTTCTTACACCTCTGTCTTATTAACTTTTCTCACTGTAGGATCAAAACTCAAAATTATTTCAGTCATGGGATAATATTAATTCTCTGGAGAGCCGTGAACAATGGATCGCTCTCTGAATGGAAATGGAACGCAGTTTCTGGCTTGGGTTGTAATTTTGCTCCCTATCAGCAGATTTTAGTGTGTGTGTAAAAGAAAAAAAAAAGGGGGGGGGAGGGCTTTACCATCCAGTCTGTATACATGTACATATGGTCTATATACAGTACCTGCCTGCTGAGTAAGAGAGGTTCGTTTTATGAATGTTATCTTCATCATGTACAGAATACAATATGACAAGGCTCACTGTTATAGGAAAACAATCCACGACAGGTTGATGTGATAGGTTACGTTTCTGAAATGGATTCCTTTCCTATACTGGTGAGTCTTATAGTGTTTTATTCCTTTTCATATCATGTGCCAAAAGTTATGAATGGTAGTTTACAGAGAAGGCAGAAAGCAGAACATACCTCCATGCCTGAAACTCTTCTATGGCAAAAGACCTAAAACTGATACATGAGCACTGATACTAGAGACTTATTCTATAAATAATAAATACGCATCTCATTACAGAGCATCTCCTTACAGAAAGCTTCTATATCATAACGTTTAAATAACAACACTGTGGTATGTAGGTGCAAATGACATTGTTGTGTATTTGTCAGTGCAGCATTTGCATCACCATACAGCCTGGACTCCATTTCCCAGAATTCCTGGCGATCATCCAAGATGGCTGTGTCCATGTCGGGCACTTAAGTTTCCACCTGTTCCCAGTCGCCCTGAATTTTTACTTGTGTTTTTCCCACCTGTTTCGTGTTTCTGAGTATTTAAACCCTGCTTTACTTCAGTTAAGCAAACCAGAACCAAGCAATTTAATATCTGTTCTGCCTGTTTTTGATACACATTCTGTTATCTGACCATTTTGCTTCTGTCTTGGATATTCTATTGTGATCTACTAGCTCTTGTGTCCTACCTCTGCCTCGGTGAATGTCTGTACACTCCAGTTTACTGTATTATGACATCTAAAATTCATTCTGAAATATAGCCACCACCTCAAAATTTAAGTACATGTGTTTACTGAGCTCCCTAAAGACATGATGCTCACCCCTAAATTAGGGGGTATATTATACATAAATTAGGTATAGTGCAATATATGCATGTACCAACATTTCTTCTTTTTTTTTTTTTTTCTTTTTTTTCTTTGTGGTCCCATATTTAAAAAGATGATTTATTAACCTTATTAACATTAACATTAAAATTAACATTAACATTATTAACTTATGTACTTTTTTCATCAAAGAAACATGTACAGAAATATTTTACATTTAAGGAAATACATTACAAATATAAGGTAATATATTCACAGTCATATCTAAAAACATTTATACTGCAGTTTATTCTAAAATATATGTGGAAATATATTTAATATTATATTTATATTTAATGGGCCAATATCAAATATTTGAATATATTTCAAAATATATTTTAGAAATATATGTCAAATATTTTAGTTCCAAAATTCCGACCTATTTTAAATTCCCTGTTGCGAAATGCTGCATGTAACTACTGAACCCTTTTATTCCATTAAGTGATATCTTCTTTCAGCTCCGTCTTATCATTGTTTCTTACTGTAGTATCAAAACTAGAATACTCTCACAGTTGCAGGATAATATTAATTCACCAGAGAGCTGTGAACAATGGCTCGCTCTCTGAACAGAAATGAATTGCAGCTTCTCACGGTTTGGTAGTGGTTGTAGGAAACAGGAGATGTGGCTAATGGCTAGGAACTGGCTGTTTGGGGGAAAATGATGATAATAAAGTTTAGTAACTGGTGGCACATGCCTGCACTGAGGTACGAGTTTATGCTTTAGCACATTAACCAGACCTGTGATACCATTCCAACTGTTTGTGATGCAACCACTCCAGCTAGCTAATTACCATTTTCCATTACTCTTTTTGTGTTTAACTGGTCTGCTCTGCCATTTGTCTGGCATTTAACTAGCTGTCAATATAAATGATGCACTATATGGCCAAAGGTTTGTGGACACCTGACCATCACCTCCATACAATATGTGGTTCTTCCACAAACTGTTTCCAAAATGTTGGAAGTCCACGACTGTCTAAAACTTGAACAGCACTTGAACAGAACCCAGACCACAATCCCACTGAACAACTTTGGGATAAACTGGAATACAGACGTGCCCTAGGCCTCCTTTTCCAACATCAGTTTCTGCAAATCCCAACAATTATGCTCCAAAATCTGGTGGAAAGCCTTCCCGGGAGAGTGAAGGTTGGAATACAGGAATTATATGTTCAGATCAGACATTTAAGTTCTATGGTCAGGTGTCAACAAACTTTTGGCCAAAGTGAGAGAAAGTTAATTATCAGCTGTTTGTGATCTCTTTTTGTCGGTTTGCTCTTCTGTCAATAAACTTCTTCTACTCTGGCATTGATAAGGACTTATAGCGACTGACTGGTTCCTGCAGCGTGGGCTGCAAAAACCATGGGTGACCTTCAGCTTGGTGTGCCAAGCCCAGAGTCACAGTAGCAAGCCATATTTTGGGAACTACAGATCCCTGACTCCTGACCCCTCCTCCTCCTCCTCCTTTCATATTCAACCCATGCTCAGTGTTGCTTCCTGCATGTTTTCTTTTTTGCATGTAGAATATGACCAGTCTGAATGCTTTCACTGGAAGCCATCTTTGGCACGACATAAAGGCTGTACCAGCTGAATTCTCAGTCATCTTGTTTCACCACATCCCCATTTCCCTTAGGCCTCCTCTCTGCCCTTGCATGTTTTTGTCATCTGTGTGCCTGTATTTTCCTTGGAGATGGATAATTCTGGGTGATTGTCGGGGATTACCGAAGGCCGGCAGAGGATTTTGTCCACCGCTCGGCAGCGTTATTGCAGTAATGGGCTGAGGAGGCTGAACTGTCTGTCTGAGCTCGGCGGGGGTCTGGAGACACGCCCGTGCCCTCTGATGACAGAGGGGTGGGTTAGCATGAAGCAGCGATGAAAAGGCTATGATCTACCCCTTGTAACGTGATCTAACAAAAGAATATGAACAAAAGGTCGTCATTTCCCTGAGGGGGCATCATGCTGGGTAGAGGTGACTTCAGCTTAAGCTGCTGTTGTGGATCTTTCTGTTGTCCATCACTATACAACATACACATACTATATTGGACTATATTTTGAGTGTGTAGTGAGGATTTACTACCGAAACTGTGTACATAAGTATTCAGAGAGCTTTATGAGTACTGTTAGGTGTTAGATATTATTGCCTTAGTCGGTCCTTATTTTCTATCCCGCTTTTTTTTTTTTTGCATAATATAAAAGGCATGTGTTTTATCCAGCTGTGCAACATAGGGTTTGTTTAGTTGGCATTGCATTGGACCCCTGATATGTCTACAAACATCTCTGAAAGGTGAACACTGCATTGCATTCATTCTGATGGGTTTGGCCTCTTCCATTAGGACAATGCACCATCATATATGTCTAGAGACATGAAGTTATAGTTAGAGGAACACTCTGTTGAGTTTGAGGTTTTGCCATGTCAGCATTATTAAACACGTCTGGGATGTCAAGCAATGCTCTGTGGAACACAGAAATCCTACACCTCTGAATATAACAGAATTCTCCAGAAAGTATGCATTTATTGCGTATAGAATATTTCCACAAGCTTGTGGAGTCCATGCCCCAGGGGACCTACCAATATTAGACTATTAGACTGGTGTACCAGTTTTTCTGGTGTTTCAGTGTCCTGCACATGCTGGTCATGTGTATGTCAAGTACTTAACCTGCTACTTCTAGTGTGTCAGTCTGCTCCACGGTGCCATACACGCCATTAGCTTGTAAATGATGTGGTGTCATGAGTCATAAACTTTAGAGGACACGTACAGCACCCAGGGTTCAACCTTCATTATCCACACCAAATGGATAGAAATCAGAAAATGGGAAAAACAATATGAAGTGCTTGTAGTTAATTAAGAGAAATCCTTTCTCCCTCGACTGTTATCGGCAAAGTCTTAGGATCTTAATGGGATTACCTTTAAATACAATCATTTCTGGAACGTCTGCGCACGCCCTTTCCGCTGTTATGATCTATTGTTCAATTTGAATCTTGAATGTCTTCCATTGGAGCAGGTTCACGTGCACACCACAGCCATAAATAAATGATAAATGGAAAATGTGGTCTGGCATTTTATTTCATCACAGAAGCCCACGTTTTTCTTTTGATAACACCCACACCGGTCTCCAGGGGCGAGGTTTGATTTCTGGCCTGTGGTGCTGGTTTATTATTGTTTTCATCTTTGTAGCCTACAGAGATTAAATGGAAATTCGGCCGCTCCATATATTCACGTAATGAGAGGTGGACGTTGCTGCTGGAATTTTTTTTCGGGTTATGGCTTTCTATACCGCCACTAACACCACGTTTATCAGGATCCACATTTTAGGGCCCACGGCTAAAACAAGGAGCTAAAAGGCATTAAATTACTGCAGTTCTTCAAGCATGATTAGTTCCATTTGCTGCAGAAAATCACTTCCTCTTATGAGTTCAAACAAACTTAATAGCTGCTGAGAGCGTTACAAGAAATACAAGAATATTTGTTTCACATGCATGAGCTTATACAAACAAGTAATTCCTCATGATGCAAATTTCAGTCTTTAGTCTTTTGTTCCTTTTCTGCTTTGTGCTACATTTTAAGCTTTTGCAGTATTTATTCCTTTCTTTTCTCCACCACTGAAATGATATTAGTCAATCTTAACATCTTACCAGCTTCTTCGCCATGCATTTCACCCTTTGCAGGCTTTGCCAAAACCTGCTTGAAATGTTTATTAAAGGAAACGTGACATTTAGAATAATCTCAGACCTGGCCCACCCTGAGCCCGCATTTCGCTTTCTATGTTGCTTTGTTTAGGATGTGAAGAGAAGGGATCAGCATGGATTAAACCCACTTCTATCCGCCTATTCTCTCCTACACCTCTTATCTATTTTCCATATTTTGGCAACCAAAAATATTTGGGTAGACTGGGACAGAGAGGGTTTTAACGCCTGCACACGTTGGAGGACCTCTTTAATCTGTCCCAATTTCTCTTTTGACATAATCCAGACTGAAATGTTCTCTGGCCTGCGAGTCCAGAACACAGTAATAAACCAAAAACGAAACACAATAGTGAGTCTTCATAACTATATCTACAGCTATTTTTTGTTTTGCTCGTATGCTAACTCACATGATCTTCATATGATAATTAATTTGTATATACTTAGGTCCTATAGTGAGAATAAATTAAATGAATCATGTTCATGCTGATTATTTGTGACAGATAATATCGTAATGTTTAAAGAGGTGTGAACATATACGGTTTGGGGCTGAACCTAAATGCTACATTGGTAGTGGCGAGAATCTGTCAAAGCTGTGCTGGGGGTGTGGCCATGTGAGTGCCACGGGAGGCAGGTAGCACTTTTAGGGGGCAGCCGTGGCCTAGTGGTTAGAGAACCAGTCTTGTGACCGGAAGGTTGCGGATTCGATCCCCACCCAGGGCAAGACACGACTGAGGTGCCCTTGAGCAAGGCACCTAACTCCCCTAACTGCTCCCCAGGCGCCGTGGTTTGGGGCTGCCCCCCCGCTCCGGGCAAATGTGTTCACTTCCCCCTAGTGTTCACTGTTGTGTGTGTTTCACTGCACAGATGGGTTAAATGCGGAGGTCACATTCCTTCTGTGTGCAAACACAGTAAGGCAGAATAGTTCACTTTCATTAATTCATTTCATAAGCCGTGCCACCCCTAATCCATAACCAACACACACACACAAACACACACTAGAGGCGAGTAACAAAGAGCAGTAAAGCCGGGCATACATTGTGCGATTTTGGAAATCTTGTTCTTTGGTGACAGTTCACACTGCATGTTTGAATCATTGGTTGTATACAGACAGATCCTGCAATCTATGTGCTCACGACATATTCGATGAGACTGATACTCTGAAACCAGGGTGTCTACAACAAAGCTGTCTACAACCTGCAGCTTAATGCTACAGTATTTATTAATGACTATACTTAGTGGCTGATTTACAGTTATAAATGTTCTTCACAAACTCAAACGGACAGTGTCGGGACCACATCATTAACATTTTAAAGCACTGTCATTTTTCATGTTGGTCATTATTTTTTATCTTATGTAGATGATATGAAAGGCTTTTGTGACATACTGCACATGTCAGTTCAGCTCAGTATCTCCTCGAATGAAAAGTCAGCAGGAAACCCATCCCACATGAGATAGATGTGCAGATAATTATAGGAAAACAGGTCATGAGGTGCAGAAATCTGCTCGTGTAACCTCTCAAACTGTGAGACAAGCGACCAAAATTTCGAACATTGTCCGACCGCTCAGACGAGGCTCGCTCGGGCAGTTAATCGGACACCGCTTCCCCTCTCACATTGCACAGTGAACGTCAGCTGATTAAGGTCTGTAAGTGAATCGAGTCATTTGTCGTCTACTTCAGTTTTTATTTTGTTAAATGAAAACATGTTGTTTAGCTTTGCTGTACAACAGATTTTTGTCAAACATCATCAGCATCACCAGACTTAAACATATTTAAACATGGACATTTGATTTTTTTTTACTTGAACTATTTTGAGATAAGGTTGAGGTAGCCATTCAGCTAAAATATATCGGGATATGATTTTTTGACCATATCGCCCAGCGACAGGGAATCAGGCAATAGACTGCCCTCTATTGGCCAGGTGCTTTGTTTACTTTGCTCCATTACTGTCCTGGGCCTAGTGGGTCATGTGATTTGGAATTGGGAGCGGAACTGGAACAGTCTCATCAGGTTCGGTGAGATCATCAGAGACAGCATCCATTTTGCACCATTTTAGCAGCGATTTCCCTCCATTTTAGCAGCAACATACCACTATTTTACAGGCACTTCACATGGTTCGGCTTTGTCGACTTCTGGCACCGAGTCGAAGCCCTGGACCCTCTCAACAATGAGCTACTTCTGGGGAGGCCCATGAGAGTCATGTGGGATCAGAAGGACTCTGAGGACCAGTGGAAAAGGCAACCTTTTCCTCAAGGGTCTGGATGAATCTATTGACTCCATGGCCCTTTTTGATACCCTCTCAGACTTCGAGATGGTCCTGTCCTGCAAGGTTTTAGAGTTATAAGGCTATGGATATGTTCAGTTTGAGTCTCCAGAGGCAGTTGAATAGGGCGATAAACAGGCTAAATGGCATGCACCTGAATGACCATAAAGTGTCCGTCAAGCCCTTCAAGACACATGAACAGCACAAGGCTAAGGCGGGTTCCCGTTTTCAGCCATTCAAAAAATGTCCTGGACAAAGACGTGGATGATGAGACGTTGTGGTATATCTTCAGCAGGTTTGGTCGAACCCTTGCCCATGCCATGACTGATGGGGAGTGGAAATCCAAAGGGTGTGCATGTGTGTGTGTGTGTGTGTGTGTGTGTGTGTGTGTGTGTGTGTGTGTATTTAAAGTAATTTCAGTGTTGCACTCACACTAAACTATAGAGAAATGAATTATGCCTGCTGTTCTATGCATACAATTATCATAATTTTAGATGGTATGTGGTGTTTATCCAAACTTGGCATTGTATGTTAATACGGAGAGCAAACATACAAATCAAACTCTGTTTTGCTTATGCTAGGCAAATATTGCTTGCATCTCTGCATCCACAGTATGCTAGAAAATCCTCTCAGGCCCTCATGGAAGCCTAAATAGCTCTATTATGATATGAAATGCTATAGTGTGCTGTGATGATGCTGTGTAGTCTGACCCGGGACACGTGTATATGTCATGTATTTTAAATAGAGTGCAGAAGTAAGTAAATCAGTAAATAGTCTGTAGTGTGTAGTGCTGTACATTTGTGTGTGGTGCTTTTTGCAGTCTTTTATGAGCCTGCTGCTGTTGTGTGCTTTACTGTAACAGCATGCAGTGGGAGGCTGGTCAGATGTGGAGAGCGTGGGAGGTAGAGGTCGTCTGAGTAGGCCGTACAGACAGGAAGTCACGCAATCCGAGGCTTTCCTGTGATTCCTCCCGGCAGGCTCAGAGCGCAGAGCACAGGAATCGATCCTCGCCTCTGTGTAGGAGCAGCTTAGGTTCGGTTTAGATCGCATCGGTGCTGTTTATCCGCTCCCGCAGACGCAACGGTGAAGAATTCGAGCAACCCTCGGTGAATCATGCCAAGTTCTGCTCGGAGATGCTATTTTTAACCGAGTCTGACAGCCGAAAAATATTCCTGGAAACAGTTATTTTAGTGTCACTAGTGCAAAATGATTAAGCAGAAAGAGATGTATTTTCTCACCCCTGCAGCCAGTGTACTGTGGAAGTAACAACCTCTCTAGAGCAAGCACTCCACTTACAAGTCAAGCTGCGAACGGGTAAAACAACCAGAGTAATCAATGGCGAAGAGAGAGGAGCCGTTAGCAAGACTCGGGATGAATAATTTGTAAGTGGGAAGGGGGGATGCCGAGCTGATTATAGCTGCATGATGCTGACAGGCCGTCTGACTGAAGGTCTTTGGCTGCCTTCATTATCCGCCTCAGTAGGGGGGGTAAGACTGGAGCACAGGGCTTCTCAGACACTCACGGAGTCAGAGACTGAAACAAGACAGAAAATAAATACGCATCACGCAACCCACAGCATCATCCAGTTCTGTCTGCGTCGTTCCAGTCCCTGAGCTGCAGCACAAACTAGATCAGGATGTTACAGCATCGAGAATGACAGTAATCTTTTTCAGGGACTTTATTTTGAGAACGCATACTCCTGTGAGTTTGTCACTTCCTGTAATGGCATAGATTTAAGAAACAGTCCCCTTAACAGGAAGTGACCGGTTCTAGATTCAAGCCTGTTGCGTCGTTCAGGTTACGTTTTGCTGTTCTAATGAAATTTGACTCATCTCTGTGACTAAATGACATCACAACGCTGCGAAGCTATTTTTTGACGCGCAACATGACAATTAATTTTCCCCTGTTAGGCATTACTCATCAGAGGTTGTAAATACAACTGATGAAAATAGATCCCGTGTCTTCCTATTTAAATAAATCTCATTCGATTTGCCTCAGTGCTTCTGATATAAATGCGGCCCAATATCTGTACAAGTCCTTGGCAAATATGTTGATAGAATTGGTGGACAAACTCAATTTTGCCTTCGTCCGTCGAGCCTCGCGTTGTGTTTCAACAAGAAGTCGCCTGATCGAGAGCGAGTTGACTACGACTAGCATCATTTACGATTAAATTAAAATCAAGGCCTCAGGCGTAGCCGCCCGGTGGTGGTTCATGTTTTCTGAAATGTGATATGTTCCACTTGAACGCCCTTCGGCTACACACCATCGTTTATCCGTCTCCGAGTGTGGAGACGGGGTTTTGTTGAGGGATGAAAGCAGTGGCGCGGGAGGACAGGACACTTCCCTGCGTGTGTATTCAACTATTAAGTCATGCTTGCTCCCTGCCATGTTGTTAAACCTGGGAGAAGGAGGAGGAACTCGTCAGGGATCCTGAAACGGAATAGCATCTGGTGTTTGTAGTGTTTGAACAGTGTGTTTATCCTTTGTTTGGTATATTGATAACATCTTGACAGCGCTCTTCTGTGAAGTCAAGTAGATTTTTATTGCCAGCGCAGTCATATACCCAGAGACAACAGCAGGTGCTTGGCTGAGACAAAAGAAAAAAAACAGGTCTACAAACTGCTTTACACTGGAATACATTATCAATGATGGTGCCAGAAAAACTGGTACACCAGTCTTATACTTAGTTGGAGCATAGGAATGCAGACATATGATGCTTATGGAAATATTCTGAGATTTGGTGACTTAGGTAGGAATTGTATAATTTGGTTTCTCTAGATGTGTGTGGTGGCGCATTGTCCTGTTGAAAGAGGCCAAACCGATAAGAATGAATGCAGGACATGTCAGAGAAATGCACCTGCTAGAAACATATCAGACGTCCCATGCAAATAAAACCATTATCCATACCATTATAAAGCTTCCGTATACAGTACTGTGCAAAACTTTTTGGCACCCTATATGGTGTTTAGTATAAATTTGTTGTATACATTTACTTTATGAATTCTGCATTTTTGAGTCAGTATGAAAACATTTTAGATTATAAATCCAAACATTATAAAAAAATAAAATAAAAAATAAAATAATAATAATAATAATAGTAATAATATTATAGTAAAAAATTTTCTATGTCATTAAGGAAAGCAATCTGTTAAATAAGATATAAAAAAACAGAATGAAGGAAGACGTGAGTGTGACAGTCCGTCCCTCCAGAAAAACAGGTTCTCCAGGACACTCAGTAAAATTGATCATCTAATTCCCTAA
>JAOVVF010000036.1:9431464-9450113 GCA_028565595.1 Duopalatinus emarginatus | reverse complement strand
GGTTTTTCTTTCAAATAGTAAAAACCTCATCACAACATTTCTTTACATGTGCCTAAGACTTTTACACAGTACTGTATGTCTAGCACTTTTTGGATGCACTGGTAGACGCAATGCGGTGATGTGCGACGGTGGCGTAATTGTGTATTTTGCATAGGCTCGTCTGTACCAGTTTTTCCTGCACTTCAGTGTAGATATTTCGATACTAAGAAACCTTTACATCAGGTCTGATTGAACAGCGCTCGCACATCCTTTATTTAAACAGTTTCAATTGCCTAATCCATCAGGTTGATGTCATCCAAGACAGAGACAGATTATTCCTAAACGCCTCTGCCAACATGATTTGGCTACATGATGAAAAAATATTCATGTGCATATGAATCAGTGACCAACAGCCGGTTCAGTGTCAAAGGGCTGTCATAACAACTACGGAGACGCCATTTTGACCATGTGCCCCAGTGTGGATTCGTCATGTACAATGAAGCATCGTGTTCAGTTAAAAAAGTCTCTCTAATACAAAATGACACAAAGAATGATGACAGTTAGGAAATAATAGGACAGGGGATTTGTATAGAGATATTTTTTGTACTGCTGTGTGTGTATTTTGTGTTTGGTTTAATTTGGGGAAATCTTAACCACTAATATGTTTAAGATCACTCTTTATATGCTTTTATTGTCCTATTTTTATATGTAGCCCACCACCAACACCAAAGACACTATTAGTACACATTAAATGGCTACTTCTGTAAAGAAGAGGTGAAGTGAACCACGCATTGACCACTCTGCTTACGCACACACCTGAGTTTGACCTCTTCATCCGTGCAGTAAAACACACACACACACACACACACACACACACACACACACTAAGAGGCAGTGAACACACTTGACTGGAGGTGTGGGCAACCGTGGCCTAGTGGTTACGGAACCAGTCTTCTGACCTTGATCTTGAGCAGAGCAACTATCTCCCCCAACTGCTACCTGGGCAAGTGTGTTCACTGCCCCCTAGTGTTCACTGGTGTGTGTGTGTGTGTGTGTGTGTGTGTGTGTGTGTGTTTCACTGCAAGGGTTGGTTAAATGCGGAGATCACATTCCTTTGTGCAAGCACAGTAGGCAAGTACTTCACTTTCACTTTCTTTTCCGGTGTCTTGGAAGCAGCAAGGTGTTAGATGCTTTGCTCAATGGTACTTCATGCCTTGCTCAAGGGTACTTCATGCAAATCTTGTCAGTATGGGGGATCGATTTAAGCAACTTTTTGGTCACAAGGCTGGTTTCTCCTTGTTCCTAAATCAAAAGCTTACCCACTGTAGCTTCATATTATTGATGAACCTGATGTGGTCTTTGGCTGTTGTAGACGTTCTGGCTCATGAATGTACAAATTGTGTGTTTTGAGATTGTGGTTATATGCCTTACTGTAGGCTGGAATGAGTCAAGAATCCATTCCTCACTCTTGTTATTCTCTTATTAACAGGGCCTTTAGGGCAACTCTGGATTTTTACGTTTTTCTCCCAGTTCTGTGTAAGCTATTTGAGGCTGTGTGAAAGTTCCAGGAGATCAGCAATTTTCCGAAAGACTTCAACCAAAGGTCACACAGAGCACATTCTTGCCCCATTCTGACATTTCATATGAACATGGCTTGCACAGCTGACACAAGAATGGCTGACTGAATGATGGTGTTTACATGGACGGTGCAGCTGTATGAGGTTTGGGATACAGCCACAGTGGAGCTGTCCGCGGTGCTGACGTGGTTTCACTTCCTCCCCACGCAAGGTTTCCTTCTCGTTTACCCTCACCGCTGACGTGACTGGGTAATGAATATCTGAATGGTTATATTTAGTTTAGCAAAATCTCCTTTGTTTTGCGCATCTGTTCTGTGTTTATAATCTAAATGACTCGTTTATTTAGGAAACACACTTATGAGGATGGGTTGATGTTGCATCACTAGGGAGAGCGTAGACTAGATTCTCGCCCACTTTTTGTTTGCGTGCGTGTGCGTATGTGCATGCGAAAGAAAGAGAGAGACAATGAAATACAGAGTGTGTGTGCATTTGTGTGATTTACAGATCATTTTGGCTTCTCTGTTGCTGGCTCAGAGACTCAGCCCGAAGGCGTGATATTTTCGCCTTTGATACTCTCGCACAGGCGAGGAGAGACGCTCAGTAGAGTTGGAAATTGTGGTCAGAGGGCAGTATGCACACACACACACACACACACACACACACACACACACACACACACACAGATGCATATGGAGGGGTACAATTGGCCCGGGGCTGTCGTTTATCATGTGGCGTCATTATCCACAGAAGATGGTGGAGATTACAGCCCAAAAGTAGGTTAAGATGAATACCCTCTGTCTGCACAAACACAAACACCAGTCCTGTCCTCTGATACTGACCGGGGCTTTTATCACCCTCAGTTTCTCACCATATTTATTTATTGGGTTATTGGTTTGCAGCTATTTATTTGTACGTAGGGGTGTGTGTGTGTGTGTGTGTGTGTGTGTGTGTGTGTGTGTGTGTGTGTGTGTGTGTGTGTGGGTGGTGGGTCATCAATTCTCCAGCACTTAAGGCTGCTTAATAAATTACATATACTGTATGAATCAGATTGATATTTTAGTCTTTCTTTGGGTCTTAAGGGTAATAAGATGAAATGTAAACCTGGAAAAAATAACATCCGATCGATTAATGGTAGTGCTGACTCAGCGGTTTTGGTTCTGGATTATGGTAAAAGGAAGGTTGTGAGTTTGAAGCCTAAAACTATCAAGCTGTTATTATTGGATTCCTAAGTGACATCTTTAAACTTAATTTGCTTTTGTGTCCCTTTAGTTAATTACAAAATTCATAGGCTGGTGGTGGCTCCATAATAGTATGGGCTTTGTTGACCCCTGGTACATCTGCACACTGAGCGCCTGCTTTCTGATGAGTTAAACCTGTTCATGTCTTGCATTCATTCTAATGAGTTTGGCCTTTTCTAACAGAACCATGGCTGTCCCAAGCCTTTATCGGGCCCTAAGCAGATTTTCATTTGGGACCCCCCATACCACCAACTCAGCACTAGATTCTTCATCATTCCATAGACTACACTGTGTGTGTGTACCATATCCACTATCATTAGCATTTGCAATTAGCTTACATCATACCAGTGTCATTCTGGCTATTGTTTTTAACCTTACAGGGGTAGCAAACTCACAAAAATGTTGTAATTAATTTTCACTTTTATATACAGAGTTATGTATAAGTGTGGCATATTAATTTAACTATTTAAAAGTAAAATCAGCAGACCAGACACTGCATTCCCTTTCTCCCTGGGCCAGATAAAAACTAAATAAAAAAAAAAGGAAGTGGAAGGCCTAAGGCGGGAGCTGAAGAGAGAGATATTGTGAAATACGTTGAAGCGCCTGAGTCTTTATCGACCACCCAACTGGCACTGCTTTGCCCAACAGTGGCAGCAGACAACAGATTAACCTTGTATTGGTGTGCCAACTATGAAGATAAATTAATATAAAAATACTTGTTTTCCTGTGTAATTCCATTTAATTTTATTATTCAATGTTATTTTTAAAATATATTTTTTTATCATGATATCCTAGTGCTCTTGGGGGCCCCTGGTGGCGTTGGGGCCCTAAGCAGCCGCGTAATTAAAGTATGCCTTGGGCCAGCTCAGAACAGAACAACGCACCACCACAGACATCTAAAGATGCCAAATTATGTTTAGAGCAACATTCATCTGAGTTTTGCTGTTCACACCCAAAAACATCTGGGATGCCATGAAACATGCTGTAAAACACAGAAATGTACACCTTAGAATACAACAGAATTGTGGACCTTTCTGCAGGAAATATGGTGTTCATTGGGTACAGAATATTTCCTCAAGCTTATGGAGTTCATGCCTCTTTGGGGGACCTACCAAGTTGTGTTGTGCAACCTTCAAGTGTGGCAGCTGAGTTAGGGTTAAAAGTTCTAGTTAGAATTCAGGTCAGTTAAATGATGTCATGATGTCATTTGGTAGCTGTGACCAGTTTAACAGCATGTGGGTAGAAACTAGTCTTGAGTCTGGTGGTTCTGCCTCGGATGTTCTTCTGGTACCTTATTCCAGTTGATGGATGGAACAGGAAGTGGCTTGGCTGTGAGGGATCTGAGGATGTTCCTGGCCTTCCTGAGTCGTATCTCACTGTAAATATGCTTAATAAGTGGAATTAGTGATTTTTCTAATTGTTAAACATCTATAGGTTATATTTATGAGATGCACTAACCCATTGCTGAGTACAGGCATTGGGCTGCTATCGTCGTAAACCAAATTGGATTTGATGATGTATGTGTTTTATGCTGCTCATATGCATGATGTTAACTGACACAACACCAATCCTGCTTGTGAACAGGGAATACAGATGGTCCTATGTGTTTTGTTTAAATACCCATCATACAACAGAGTCGGAAACGGATGCGAATGCAATTCCGAGTTTTTTTAAAAGACATTTACGTTGATTCTATTTGACAGATGCTCTTATCCAGAGCGACTTACAGAAACACTTTAATGTCTCTATTAATTAATCCATCCTGATACTGCTTCGCTATATCAGCATCAGTCTAAAAATCTGATAATAGTAAAGTAATATCGTAAGAACAGCACACAATGCACTTTTACTGCTAATTTAAGTACTTCAGGATGAGATGGATCTCTAGACGTCATTTTAAGACTGACAGTGACTCAGCTATTTGAAGGTCGTAGGGGAAGTTCATTCTACCACATACTGTAGGTACCAGAACAGACAAGAGTCCTGATGCATGTCTTAAGTGGACCCTGAGAGATGATGGGACCAGTCGAGGCAAATGATGTAAACAGAAACAGGCAGGAAATCATGTGAGCAGCAAACAACAATAAAAGTTTGAATCCAGAAGTCCAAAAATCTGAATATTAGAGCTCAAAGTACAAAGTTTTGTATGTTCAGGTGGTGACGGTAATGCTGTCAATAACTGAGATTCGCAGAGGTAGTGGTGGATACAGTTGTAAATGGTTTTAATGATAAAATCACAGCAATCAGGCAAACTGAGTCCAATGCACAAATCCAACAGCGTGGTCAGTTAACTGGTAGTCAGGCGATCACAGAACCAGAATCAATGTCAAAGTCAGGTACAGGTCAAAATCCAAAAATCCAGGTAGTGTGGCTACCTAGAACCTAGTATAAATACACAAACCTAAGAGATAGTGATAACAATTAACACACTCATGAGCACAAAACAGGTTGGAATTAAGCACAACTAAAACTCTGAGGACTATGAACCGGTGTGATCATGATTTGTGGTGCTGGGTGGCAATGTTGGATGGCATCAAGGATTCTGGGAATTGGAGTCCAATAGTCGAGTCCTAGTTGCTTGATTACAACAAAGCAGATTGGGACACTGACAATAGAAAATTATTTCATAAAGATTATTTGTTGGAAGTGTGTATTTTTAGGGTGTGTGTATGATTGGGTGTACATGATTGAAACTTAGGTAACTGTGAAGATGATGGTGACTGTAGTCCACGACAGCCATGTTTGTGTTGTGGGAAGAGGAGTCTCCTGCTGATTCTGGCACTGATTAGAAGAGAATGTTAGTATTGAATGAATGTCAGGTTATGAGGCCTCTGTTGTTTATTTTCTATAAAAAAAGAAAAAGTTTGGCATTTTTATAATACATAGGGTATTAACATAACACAAGCGTACTCCTGTAGAATCTGTGTTGCCCTCATTCAGTGGGACATTCATCCCGAAATAGCAAAGAGACCACGAGTGTTAATGGGGGAAGTAAAAGGGGCTTTAGACAGTCACCCCAAGGGTAAATGAAGGGTGACGATCTGCTCCTTTATTGTTGTCCACCACTTTATTGTCCTTTTTCTTAACACTCCAAATGGATTTAAGAGAGGCAGTACCAGATACAACTAAAATGTCAGGCATTCGGAGCATTGCAACCTCCCATTGCAGATTAGATACGATAGAGGGAGTTCAGGATGGAAAGCAATGACTTGCTGACCTTTTCCTCGTTTATCAGCGTTCATCCATCAGCATAGCCTCTCCTTTTAACATCACAAAATCACATCATCCCCCTTTGTACCCATGCATTCTCTCTCTCTCTCTCTCTCTCTTTCTTTCTCTCTCTCTCTCTCTCTCTCTCTCTCTCTCTCTCTCTCTCTCACACACACACACACACACAAACACACACACACACACACACACACACACACAAATGCACACACTCTCAAATCCACCCAGGAGTAATAATGGAGAGATTCGTATCTTAATACCAGAGATGATGATCTTCACTCCATTCCCATTTCCTGTGATTCCAAGTGGTTTGTGGTTTACCAAAAAAAAGTAATTGGAATGAAGGTTAGGCAGTCACTCCTCTTTCACTAGGACAAGCACAAAAGCCATGCCTCATTTAATGGTACTGATAGACATAGAGGCAACACCTCCTGTATTGGGAGTAACAGAGACACAGTCCACGCCTATTTCATCGGGACTAACAACACGCAGGCCACGCCTACTTCAAGGGGCCTGACAGACACACAGGCCATGTCAACGTTATCAGACTGACAGATACACAGGCCACACCTTCTGCATTGGGGCTGACAGACACAAACCACTCCTTCGCCACTGGGACTACCAGACACACAGGCCATGGCTACTTTTTCGGGACTAACAGTCAAACAGGCCACGTCATTGAGACTGCAAGACCTACTTGACTGAGACTGACAGACACACAGGCCACACCTACTTCCCTGTGACTGGTGAAGTAATGCATAAATGGAACCCTGTATGGATTTCTGGACAGGTTCTGGATACCTTCATTTTCTTGACGTAATTCCAAAATACTTATTCCATTTTTATTAAATGTCATACTGACACATGGGCATGTCCTCGATTTATAAAACATGCTCCGTCTTTCCTGCCATGTTCTCCTTTAATGAATTAGTGACCCCGTCACATTGCTTAATGAGGTGGAGAATGAGGGCGTACAGGGCTGGGAGAAAGAGAGGAGTGTAGCCTTGCACAGGAGTGATCCGTTTGTGAAACCTAATTGATAGTTGAGGGATTACGCAAAGCCGCTTCGCCCCAAAGGCCCCAAACTCCATTTTGTGGAGTTTTCCCTCCCAATCTCTCTCTGTGTGGCTCAGAGCCTGTTTAAGCCTTCTACTTCAAAGACTCCAAATGCTCCATGGCTCCAACACTCAGCCAACAGGATTTGTATCCAAAATGACAAAAATAGAGCCTAGAATCCTGGTGGGAGTGTCGGAGTGAGAGGTAGAGACCGAGGTAGAGCTAGAGGTAGAGGTCGCATCAACATGCATTTATGCTGATTTTGAATTTGGACTCTTCTCAATTCAGAATAATAATTTCACAGTAATGTTTACTTGGCTGAGGTGGAAAAGGTAAAGGTAAAATAGCCCTGTGTCTACAATCTGCTTATTTCAAATCTAGCAAACAGTTGTAGTAATAGATTTCTGTGGTTAATATTAATATAATTTATCTTAACTGGCTAACTCCTAACTGGCTAACTCAGATTAGACACTAGGTTAAAGAAACCAGCCTTGGGACCAGAAGGTCCCAGGTTCGGGCCCCACAACCGACAAGACTGAAGTGCCCTTGAGCAAGGCATCTAATCCCTAACTGCCACCTTAGGTGCTGTAAATAGGGGCTGCCCACTGCTCTGGGTATCCATGTGCTCAGGTATATTAAGAAGCATTAGTAGTGCAAGTGCAGCAGCTATTCATTTTCTGATTGTGTCTCTAGGTTTGATAAGAGCACTGCAAATCCCACTCTTGCTTTCCCTCTCTCTTCCTCCTTCGCTTCTTTCCTGTCTCTCCCCCCATCCTTCCATGGTTTTCCTATGTCCATTCTCTTTCCCTTTCTTCTTCTTCTGTTGTCCTTCTTTCTTTCCCTCTTCCCATCTCCAATCCTTTGTCGGTCTCATCCTCTCTTTGTCTTTCGCACCCCATTTTCCTGTCTTTCTCTTTCTTCCTCTGTCCCAACTTCTCTCCCTCTTTCACCTCTTCCTTTTCAGCTCTTTATCTTTCCTTCTGTATTTCTCTTCCTATTCTTCTTTCTCTGTCTTTCTTGTAAAAATAGAGTACATTTTTTCGTCCTCTGATTGTGTTTGGTTGGGTTCTGATTTGGTTTGATTAGAGTCCTTGAAATCCCGCTCTTGCATCTCCCCTTCTTCTTCTTTTCACCTTCTCTACTCTGTCTTCATTATCTTCCCTATTCTCACTCCTCCTCTTCCTTTCTTTTCTATCTGTTTTTCTCTCTTCCTCTTCCTCTCTCTTCCTCTCTCTTCCTCTTCCTCTAAATACGAATTGCACATCTCCTTCTTTTTTTCACTCTGCTGCTGTCTTTTTGTTTTATCTCCTCATATGAGTCTCAGAAGGAATGACTGAACAATGTAGGATTTCATTCATCAACTGAGAATTTTGGGGTACTCGAGAGTGTTGTTTATGTTACACAACTCTGTTCTGACCTTCATCACTCCTGTGATTTTCTTCTTTCTGTAGAACCAAAAGCATTAATTCTATACGTATTAGCTAGATAGGATGATCGCTTGTTATTTATCAGTGTTTGGAGTTGTCAGTCTGTATTCATTTGTTCCTATCATTTATAATGTTTACTGCTGATGCAGCCTAAATAATGCAAATCGGTGATTCATGATTTCAGCGAAATAGCAAATTGGTGGCATGGGATTGAGTAAAAGCGGATTATTTATTTTGATCTATTGCTCTATGTATTGTGTGGGCTGCAAATGGACCCGCTGTGAGTTTTTGTGTTTTATTGGCAAAATGAGTCTGTTTGGTGAATTTCATCAGATTTGATGATGTCATTGTGCGGAGCAGGATACACTGAGGGGAAATTAGATAAATAGCATTCAAGACGCACTCCCACTTCCTATTTTACATACAGAAATCATCACTCTCTCTTACATCTCTGGTAAAAACCAACCACCACAGCTCCCTCGCTCCCTTTTCTCTTTAGTCTCTGGGTGACAAGTGGAAGACAAAGGACTGGTTTTATCATGAGATTGATGTTCAGAGTTCATGTGCTGGCTCAGACCTCCAAGTCATCAAGTGAGGTGGCAGTGTTATGTAAGAAGCCTTGGGAAAAGGCTCAGAGTCTCTCTCTCTCTCTCTCTCTCTCACACACACACACACACACACACACACACACACACACATACACATACACACACACACACGTTTGTATTGCTGTTAATGTGCTGAACTTCCATAGACATAATGATTAATATAGCTAAGTAAGGCCATGTCTAACCTAATCTTAGCTATAGTAATAATAATAAAAAAACAATGTTTTATTTATTTCTTCGTGTGTTTTAACAAGCTACTGGAAAAAAAAAACAGAATTGTGGACGATCTGCAAGAAGTATGCTGTTTCATTGCCAAGAGAATAGTTCCTCAAGCTTTTGGAGTCCATGCCCTGTAGGGGACCTACTAAGACTGGTGTACCAGTTTTTCTGGTGCTTCATTGTAAATGCCTATACATACACACACACACACACACACACACATAGACCCACAAGCCTTACTAGCATTCTAGGGACCTTTTTTGACATGTTAATTATTATTAATGCATTATTTATGTATTAATGCATTATTATTATTATTATTATTACTACTACTAATGTACATAATTACCATTCCTGCATCCAAATCTAATCCTAACCTCAACTCTAACACAGTCTACAGATGATTTAATGAGTAAATGATATGCAAACATAACATTTCCTTCTCACAAAATTTACCTGCATGAACATCCAGTAAATCCACCAGCAACAAAGAAGAAAAATCAACAATGATGTTTTATTCATTCAGAATTTCTTTTCGTACTTTCCATATATACATAAAAGAGGGAATTTTAAAATGCAGGACTCCATCTGGGTGAAATATACAACAGTTTTCTCCACGTAATTACTAAAATCGAATCAGAAAGTGAAGAGAAAGTGAAAGTGAACTATTTGCCTACTGTGCTTGCACACAGGAATGTGACCTCCGCATTTAACCCATACACACACACACACACACACACACACACACACACACACACTAGTGGACACTGGGAGGCAGTGGAAATGCTTGCCTAGATTGGGGGGCAGCCCCAAACCACGACACCTGGGGAGCAGTTGTGAGGAGTTTATAAAAGTGCTTCCTGTTTTTTCCTGTTCCTGCTACCATATGTTTTCATGGTATATTATATTTTCCAGTCCTAATTCCTGTTAATTAAATATCTGAATATTCAAATAAACAAATTAAGACTATGTTTTGATATGCCAGTTGTGCATTTGTGCCAGCTTTATATATGACAAATGTAAGCTAGTATGCTAGCAGGTAACTAGCCGATTAGCTGTTTGTGGTAGCAAGAGGACAGCTAAGGTTGTCTAAAATGTGTATATAGGAATAATCTTATATATTTGTATTTTTAATGAGGATAATGATGTTATGTAGCTCGTCTGGCACTGAAATAAGAAGGCTATTAGGGCAGCCGTGGCCTTGAGGTTAAGGAACCGGTCTTGTGACTGGAAGGTCCCGGGTTCAATCCTAGCAGCAGATGAGACCAGACTGAAGTGCCCTTAAGCAAGGCACCTAACCTCCCCACCCTAAACTGCTCCCCAGGAACCATGGTTTGGGGCTGCCCCTTGCTTCAGGCAAGTCTGTTTACTGCGTGTGTGTGTGTTTAGTGTGTGTTTCTCTTTATGGATGGGTTTAATGTTGAGGTCGTATTCCTCTGTATAAAAGCACAGTAGGCAAGTAGTTCACTTTTACAAAGAAAAGATTACGTACAGTATGCACATAGCAGTATGTATTAGTATAGCATAATATTAGTAGTAAATACAGGATTAGTTATTATGTTAGCATTTTACACAGTTTTTCCTATAATCCATAGGAATGAAACCTACTACAGATATAAGATGAAGGGATCGAAAGAAAGAAAAAAATGCCATTCTAAGTATTATAAAGCTACAGCAGACATAAATATAACAGTGATAGATTCTCTCTCTCTCTCTCTCTCTCTCTCTCTCTCTCTCTCTCTCTCTCTCTCTCTTTCTCTTTCTGGCCATGAGGTCCTCATACATGCTCGTTCTGCTTGGCTGCATGCCCATCTGCCATCCTCTGTATGTATGTGTGGTGTGTGTGTCTGTACTGTCAGGTGGCACCAGGTGTTACTTGGCCTTGCCTTTCTGCATGGGAGACCACAGATGCCAAACTTTACCTCTCTCTCTCTCTCTCTCTCTCTCTCTCTCTCTGTCCCCTCTCTCCCTCTGAATGTTACACATTTTGCTTATTGGGACTCAGTAGCTTTGAGGCTAAAAATGGTGCTGCTAATTCTAAGTGAATGTGTAGTGAGTGACTTTGCACTTTTACACATGATTACAGATCTGCTTCTGTTAATAACACACACACACACACACACACACACACACACACACACTGTTAGAGGCTTTTAGTGCGGTCAATTCTTGGTAATTACAGGTGGTCTGTGTGATAAATGCTCTTGTTTGGAGGCACCCGTCGAGAAAGAGGGAGAGATTCATTGACAGAAAAAAAGAGGGGAAGGCTCAATGAGAGAGAGAGAGAGAGAGAGAGAGAGTGAAGAGGGGGAAAGTCACATGATCAATGGTACACACATGTACAGATTATGTTATAGGCTATAAAATGGTAGTGGCTGCATAATGGTATGGGCTTTGTTTAGCTGGTATTCTATGGGACCCCTGGTACATCTACAAACATCGGACAGATGAATGCTGTGTGTGCCTCCTTTCTGATGAATTACACCAGCTCACGACCTACATTCATTCTGATAGGTTTGGCCTCCTTCAACAGGACATTGTGCCACCAAACACGTCTAGAGACAAATAATGGGTTAAGGAACACTTATTTGAGTTCTGACATTCCACATTCCAGAAATGTGGACGGATCTTTTGAGAAAAAGATCAAGAAGTCAAATAAATTCCTTTTTTTTTTAGTGGTTAACACTGTTGGAGGATTATGACAAATGCCCAACTCTTATAATAATCTTTTACATTTTCAATTAATTCACACAATAAGTCAATGAAATATTGCCATCCGCATGAACACAGACTCATAAAGCACAAAAACATACATTTCAGCTTCTTCGTGTATAATTGCTTCACTTCTAGTGCATTAATGACATTTTATTATCAGTTGTGGATTGAAGTGAAAATGGTGATACTCAGCAGATGCAAATGAGAAGTGATATAGGGCTGTATTTGGAGTTAATCATGTGGAATGAGGAGTTAATAATGAAATTACACACATCAGTATTCCGTGCTCAGAATTAACCGTAGACTTAAAAGCTCCCCAGCTAGTGTTCACGTAATGCACATGGTGTGAGCTGTAAATCAGGTATGCAAGGTCTTAACTCATGGATGTCCAGCGAAGAACAAAAGACAAAGAACTGTAAAGATAATTGAAATAGATACAAAAAGGCAATGTTAAGCAATATATAACAACAATATACAACGAGTAGTCTGGACGTCCGATGAAGTTTTTAAATGACGCAAGGATGCAAATGTTTATATAGTGTGTGTTTTAATTAATTAAACAGTCAGACAGACTTAAACAATAATCAAGGCCAAAGTATGCTATCACAGCACACTGTGGTTCGATAATCTATCTCATAATTTAACTGGAACTGCAAAGGTGTTTAAAGGTTAAATGGCGGTAAGTGGGGAGCCATATTATGACTATTTACAACAATAAATAACATTATAAGTAGCTTTGTGGACAATGTCTGATTTTACAAATATCAACCCAACCCGTGCCAAGTTAAGATAAGATGGCGGACGTATTATGTCCAAGACTTCATGCATTTTCATGCAGTCTAGTATGTACTGTTTAAATATGCTAACTCGGATGCAGCCGAGGTTGAGAATTAATGACACAAAAAACATGAGAAGCATGGCCAATTAATCAAGAGCTAACACAATACAGGTGAACACTGTCAGGTAACAAATCAAGGTGCTGTTAAATGCAGGCTACAGGTATAGAATACAAAGTAATGGGCATGGCAGACAGCAGTGTGTAACGGGAGTAAGAAGACATTTTAAAGAGTTGGTAATGGGGCAGATACCTAGATAGATACAAAACGCCCCCCTGGGGCAATTACAAATTCTCTGTATTACAGCATCTACATTTTATACACTTCAGAGTTTATGGATTCAGTTTCACTTACAGACTCCCTACCGTTTGTCAGTGTGATGAGATTTTAAAAGGTAGTTCAGTCTGTTGAGTGTGGTTGGTTGTCTGTGTGTGTGTGTGTGTGTGTGTGAGAGAGAGAGAGAGAGAGAGAGAGAGAGAGAAAAAGAAAGAAAGAAATAGAGAGAATATGTACTCCACCTCCTTAAGGCATCTCAAATGTCTCATAATAAAAGATGTCTTTAAGGCTTTCGTTGGACTAGAGCATCACTGTGTGTGTGTGTGTGTGTGTGTGTGTGTGTGTGTGTGTGTGTGGTGTGTGTGTGTGTGTGTGAGAGAGAGCATCATGTGAGAGATTTTATGAGTGTCATTGAATATTTTGCATTCAGATACAGAATCATTTGTGAGTGTGTGTGTGTGTGTGTGAGAGAGAGAGAGAGAGAGAGAGAGTGAGCATGAGGTATATACAACAGCGGCTGCAGGAGTGTATGGTTTGTGTGTGTGTGTGTGTGTGTGTGTGTGTGTGTGAGGGGGTGGAAGTAGAGAGCGAGAGAGAGTGAGTGATGCACTGCTATAAATAGTTCTGGTTGCTTTGCAGCTTGCCCGGTTGAGGAAACTCCGCTCTATCTAAAGCTGAACGACACAATCAGCGTCACATACAGCCGAGAGAATTCAGAAATTTCTCTCTGTGTGTGTGTGTGTGTGTGTGTGTGTGTGTGTGTACCTCGGGGCTAATATGTTAGATATGTGATGATGACTCAAACATGAGCGAGGCAGGAAACACTTACTCCAGTCATAAACACCCCCATCACTCTCTCTCTCTTTGTCTCTCTCTTTCAAAGATCAGTACGATATCTATCTATCTATCTATCTATATACTTGTACTATATATATATATATAGATATAGATCTTATTTAATCTCTCTGTCCATTTGTATCTCGTGTCTCACTTTCACCTTAATTCTGTTCTCTTTCTTGCTACGCATCGCTCCATATTTTCTGCATCTCCCCATCACAGTCTATTGCTTTCCACTATTCTCTCCTCTAAATGTGAAGAATCATTAGAAGACTGCACAACAGTAAAGGTGGTCTGTGTGTAAGTGTATATGTGTGTGTGTGCATCCGAGACAAGGCATTCAGGAGGATGCATTTATAAAACATCACACACCGCCCCAGGCCAGTCAAACCACATACTGTGGTGTGCATGTGTATAACGTGAGTGCGTGTGTATGTGTGTGTTTGTGTGTGTGTGATGGGGGGATTTATCTGCTGTTTCAAAGCCTACACTTGTCTAGACATGATGATGTAGCTGTATAATGTGTGGTATGTAACGGTAATGGAAATGTAATGGATCAGTGTGAGTGTATGATGAACAACAAGATACGATCACCTGTGTCAGTAGCATATGTCTGTAATCATGAAAGCTTGAGTGCTTTAGTCTCGGTGTGTGTGTGTGTGTGTGTGTGTGTGTAGGCACGTCGGAGTGAATCAGAGCTGTAACTGTATCCTCCTAATCAAAGCTGTTCTTGCCGTGTCTGACTGTGTCATATTGATCTCAGAGCTCTTGTATGGACTTTGTATTGGGGATACTTAGTCTCAGCCAATATGCTGCACTGCTCATTACAGCTATGGCACACACACACACACACACACACACACACACACACACACACACACACATAAGCCATATTACCTCGATTTCAGTGTGTGCTCGCACAGCTGTAAACATCTAAAAATTGTGTGTGTGTGTGTGTGTGTGTGTGTGTGTGTGAGACACACATGAGTGAAACACTAAATTTTGAAATGCATTAAAATGCATGCACACGTTGACTAATATGTAACAGTACAGAACGACTGAGAGACATATGAGGTTATATTTTAACATATTTCTAATAATTATAATTGTGGAGGTCAATGCCAAACGTAATGTCACCTATTTACTGTCACGGTTTTAGAACATTCCCAGTTCCCAGCCTGTAATTCTGAGATCTACATGAGACAGCTTGTAATAGCTGCAATTCTGATATGATATAAACACAGTGCATATGCAAATTTTGCTCTGAAAAAAAAATCCAATATAAAACACAGCATGTATATTTAACAATTTGTTATTAATAAGTAAGTATAAAACGTGGGTTAGTCAGAGAGTGCAAGCCTCCACCAAGTCCATTATTTTTTAAACATTAAATGTACAGCTGCAAACTACTACATTTACATTACATTTACATTTACGGCATTTGGCAGACGCTCTTATCCAGAGCGACCAAGGTTACTGGTATTACAGGTAGGCCAATATTGTGTTAGGAGTCTTGCCCAGACTGGCTGCCCAGACCGGTAATCGAACCCAAGTCTCTCACATGGGAGCCAATGATGTTACCACTGTACCACACCAACCTACTATATACAATATGTCTGGATTTATATCAAAACTATTAGAAGGAGACTGCTTGCACATCCAGCACCTAAACAAGAGTTGTACTTGTAGATATCAGAATGCACACAGCATCTGCAGGCACAACATGAGCGAATTACAAAGCAGCACTTTGCGAGGTATACAAACGATAGGGTCTGTCCGTGCGTGAAGAACGCAGTTCATTTCATCTCCTAATGTTAACAAAAGAGGAAAAAAATACACAGATTCACCTTGCAGCTAGGATCTGCTCTAAAATCGGATCACTTCCTCGGCTTATCCTATATATTTTTCACCAAGATACATGACAATGGTCTTGTAGTTGTTCCGCAGTCCTGCTGACAGGCAAACAAACAAACCGACAACCGAAAGCGTAACCACCTTGGTGGAGGTAATAATACGGTACAGGTATAACATGCCCATAAGCATCTCCTCCACCTTTCGTTGTTTCTATGCTTTCTTTCACCTTGACTAAATTTGATCACACTTTCTTTCTTTTACAATAATTCCGTCTTTACTAACTCATATCATACAGCAGAGTGAGTTACATGCTCTGCCAGCTTAACTCATGACACCCTCCCCAACACACACACACACACACATGCACACACTGTTTTTTTTCCCCCCTGAAGGTGTGTCGTGCTGTGGACTTCTCACGTCTCATATGATGTGCTTCACTGGCCTGTAGAGGCTCTTATACCTGATAGCATCAATGTTGGCCTGTGGGAGCTGCTATACACACACCCACACACACACACACACACACACATACAGACACACATGTACACACACACACACACACTGTGGAGATGGAGGGAGAGATATATGAGTGTGTGATAGACGGATTAGCCACAGATGTGACAGAGATCAGTCCCTGAGGGTGTCGGCCTTGCTGTTTAGCTCCTTGCTGCCTTTAATACACCTCATTTAACTCGTCTGGTAATGAGTAATTCTTCATGAGAGGAAACAGGTGTGTTCGAAATCACTGGCTGGAAGTCGCAAAGGAGCAAGCGGTTATAATGTAGCATTTGGTTAATGAGCTCAAATTCCAGCGTGTGACATTCATAGGATTTCCATGAAGCAATAACAATGAAATTTATAGAAAAACGAGGCTGGCTGAACCCTCGACATGAACCCCATTCCTGCTACTCACTCTCACCAATAAAATAGTATCGTAGTAATAGTCATAATACTAATATTAGTAATGGTCATTTAAATAATAGTAATATAATATAGTTATAAAAATGAGGAGCCTGGTTGCGATCAATGTTCCAGGTCATCCTGAAGGTGTTCAGTGGGGTTGAGTTTTTTCACACCTTCATGTCTTCATGGACCTTGCATTGTGCACAGGGGCATTGTCATGCTGGAGCAGGGTCAGACCTTTTAGTTTCAGAAATTAGAAATTGTAACACATATGATACATATAGCACATTCAGTTGTATTTTTTAAAACATCCTGCAAAAAATACATTAAAACAGTCTATTCGATGCCTGAGAAGCGTCATACATGCCATGTTAAATGAATCCCCACTCTATATAAAAGCTATGCTAAGAACCCGCCTATCTCTCGCTATTCAGACCCTGTAGTAAGCTGGGAAGAGTGTAGGTGCTCTGCTCTCGTCAGTATTGAGGCAGCGTTTGCGATGGGAGGGTGTGTGTGCGTAAATGAATGAATTATTAAGCTGCTGATGTGAAGGAGCCTTCCTTTCGTCTCCTCTCCCCTGTGCATCAGCAGCCAATCCGAGACAGAGCTGCCGTCTATTTGGGTCACACCGACGTATTGCCGGTTTGGCGGAGATATTGTGCCATGTATTTGGGTTGTGAGATTGAGTCGAGGCATAAAAGAAGAGACAACCTGGAAAAGGCGAATTCAAATCTCAGAGCTCATTTGTGGATCTATCAGTAGCTTTTGGTATGTAGGTCTGTACGATTCACCGAGAGGTCTCCAGTAATACAGTTTTAATGGGTTCCAATGTGCTGAAAATGGAGATCTGAGGATCAAGCATCAGTGGGTATATTGAAATGAATGGCATTAACAATCACACTGAGTTCCAGTTCCTACATGTATATTACTAAAGTATATCTTAACCCTGAGCCAATTTTGCGTTATGGCTGTAATTTCAGGCCACATGGATTCATTAGCGCTCATATTATTTTAGATGATTTAATTCAGTGCCCATATCACTCATTAGGATAATGAACTGAATGCTGTTTTCCTCGAAAATAAAGGAATATGTGAAGCATTGTAATGGCTAGGTAGATTTATATCCTTGACACCAATTTAAGTAAATTTGACATGATAATTACAACTGAATTATAATTATTGAAAGGTAATTGGTTAATTGGTTAATTAGTAATGTTATTGCTGAACTATGATTGTTTATAATTGTTGGTTTTTCTAAAAGGGATTAGACTTATAATGCTGAATAGTCAAAAGGACTATTCAAATCATTGACTGATTAAATGACTCAGAACTTCAAATTTCCCCTCTTTCCTGGTTCCTCTCTAGAGGATTAATAATCTCAGATATTCTTGTTAAGAGTGAGTTACATGCTGCGTTTAGCCTGATGTTAGCTTTATGGAATTCCCTCACTCATGCAGAAACTCGGAAGTGTAATAAGAGGATGAGATGCTACGGTGCATGGAGAGAAACGTTTTCTGAACAGGATTATTATCATTATCATTATCATTATCACTGAGGGAGGTAAGGTGCCTGTTGGTTCCAGTACAATTGTATTATACTGAATTATCGCCTGTTTAAATGTATGGTTTATATATCTGATCATTGAGTGTCTCTTGAGATCCATATTGATTTAATTAGTGAAGAACAGATACATATGAGGGGTGAGTGATTCACATTCATGTTGCTGCTTGTGTGTGTACTTCCCTTTTCACTTCAGTAAGAGTATGAAGTTGATGTAAATACCTGTCCGTTTGATCCTAGCGCTTTGTGCTCTTTATTAGTGAGCAGACTACACTATACTCACTTTCTAACAATGGGCAGCTGTGGCCTAGTGGTTAGGGAACTGGTCTCGTGACC
>JAOVVF010000036.1:9405999-9421637 GCA_028565595.1 Duopalatinus emarginatus | reverse complement strand
ACATCCAGACTCTTCTCTGTTCTGGCACCAAGGTGGTGGAATGAACTACCCCTTGATGTCCATACAGCAGAGTCACTATTGTGGTTGTTGTTGTCTTCTCTTTGCAGGTTGACTAGTGTAGAAAGTTTTAGATAATTGATACTGCATGACTTTTCTAGTAGGATTCTGGTCTGAGTTCTTGAATCCTGATTTACCTTCACTAGTTTCCAAGAATTTAAATAAGCACTCTTGTAAGTCGCTCTGGATAAGGACGTCTGCCAAATGCCGTAAATGTAAATGTAAACCAGAACTAAAATTTGATAATGCTTTCTTTTCTGTTTTGGTCTGATTCAAGAGAACCAAACTACAAGTATGAACACTGACAGCTATAGGCGTCTATTACTTTACTGCTAATTTCACCTTGTAGGTTCAATACAAAGCAAATCCAAGCTTTGGACACTATTCAACCCTTTATTTGTGCCAATACAGGTAGGTAATGCGTATATGTCTTAGCTTAGATTTTCATAAACGCTAGGTAACCTTGTTAGCTGTTTGTGTTTGTAAGACCTGTGTTAACAGCGTGTGCATGTGTAGTGTGTATGTCTGCGAATGTTGGCATGTATAACCTTTTAATTACCTGCTGTGACAATTTGCCTCTCTTTACCAGGCCTGCTATAAACAGTCAAGTTAATTATGACAAGCAAACCTTATATAGAGTGAATCCAGCAGGCTGGAAAGCGAAGCCTTTCACTCAGATTCTGTGCAATTTCTAGATCTGTTTGAAATTAATGGAGATTTTCTGGCTTGACAAAGCATGAAAAATTATTGAACGGCTGTGTGAATGTGTGAATGTGTGTCTGTGTGTGCATGCGCCTTTGCATGTCTGTGTTCACGCATGTGGGGCCATTGTAAGTGGAATTGATGTTAAATGATTCCTTACCAGCAAAAGCCAGAATTTACCTATTTCTCTTAAATGGTTCTATTGCAGACCATAATGGCTTTAGTATTAAGCTACAGTATGACACAAAGGGTTTGTATGATGCAAACTCTCCGATGTTGATACAGGTTAGCAAAAGAAGTTCAGTTATAGGTTTAGTAAATAATATACTGATAATGGAATAATACACATACATAATACACATGCATAATACAGACAATGCACTGGCAGACGGCAGACACTGAAGAGCAGCAATTATCTGCAGAAGTTAGTTTAGTGGGTACTCCTGCGTAGCCATGCATGACATCTGGAGACAGTCCGAGGCAGACTGTGAATAAATTTCATGGTCATATGATTTCTGGTCATGTGGGGAAGGAAAATAGATGTCAAAAATCACCAACATGTCAGCAAACATATCTGATTCTATAATGTCTTTGTTTCTAGATTGCTCTGTTTTAGTTTATAAGACTGAGATTATTCAATGATTTTAGAAATAACAGTTCAACAAGGATGTTTAATGGCTCTGTCTTCCACATGGAAACCCTTTTGTTGTGGGTCTTTTTTTATAGAAACAAACCGAGAAGAATAAACCTAAGGACACTTTAGGGAGCTCGATGGAAATGCAGTTAGGAGTGTAAAAAAACGTTCTGTAGTCAAACTGGAATTCATTATAAAAATAAAAAAAAACCCAAATAAGTAAAATAAAATAATTTAAATAAAACCCAGTAATGCTAGGTTAACAACTAATTCTTGGTTAATAAATAATGAATGCTGGGCTAACAACTAATGATGGGTCAATAAATAATACAAGGCTAACAGGTAATGCTTGGTTAATAAATAATGCTCTGTTAATAAATTATGCTTGACTAACAAGTCATTATGATTAGCAAGTAATGGTCGGTTGACAAGTATAGATCGGTTAAAAATATGATTGGTTAACAAATAATGCTCAATTAATAAATAATGCTAGGTTGAGTGCTAATGCTAGGTTAGCAAGTAATGTTAAAAGTGATTATAATAGCCTTGCTTTGACAGTCTTAGCTAAAGTGAACTATTTTGCCTTACTGTGTTTGCACACAGAAGGAATGTGAGCTCCGCATTTAACCCATCCGTGCAGTGAAACACACACACCAGTGAACAATAGGGGGCAGTGAACACACTTGCCCGGAGCGGGGGAGGGGCAGCCCCAAACCACGGCGCCCGGGGAGCAGTTAGGGGAGTTAGGTGCCTTGCTCAAGGGCACCATAGTCATGTCTTGCCCTGGGTAGGGATCGAACCCGCGACCTTTCACTAGGCCACGGCTGCCCCACTCCCTCATGCCACATATTATTATGTCTGAATATGTTATGAATGTTATGAATATCATTTACTTATGTCCAATATTCACCATACAAGTCCCTATATAATTTTAGATCCAGCACTATTTTCAACACTTTCTGTAAACACTTTCTGACCCCTAGATTAAATACTTCAACAGCGTTATTGTACATAGCCAGGATAAGAGGTTAGAAAGTAATCATAATTTAAATATAAGGTAAAATGAGCACCAGTCTATCCTGGATCATACTTTCACAGAGAAGCGTCGATATTAGTGAGGAGAAATTTGATTGTTTGCACGAGTGTTTACTGCATTCGAAGAGGCGCGAGGACCAGCTGTTTGGTCTTAATTAGCATGGAGATTGGGAGCTGCTTTGCCTTTCCCTAACTAATTCAAAGCTTCTGGATGTCGACATCAAAGGGACCACTGGCATGATGGGATGTCTGTTGAGGATACTGAGCACTTCTAGGCTGCCAAACAAATGCTGGGGTTGCCGGTAAAACGCCGAGTCGGTTGGAGCTGTGGGTGGCCCAGGGATCCATCACTGTAATGGATCCATATGCAGGGTTTAACAATTAAAAGTGCAATTAGGTTGTGTTTATGAACTTCGGATGGCAAACGACTTGTATGGTTAGGGGGTTCAGTCAATTATCAATGTTTTCTGATGGAATCTAGAGCACCTCATTGTTGGATTTTAATTCCGGGCAGTCAGATGTGATTATTAAGATTATTGTACATCTTGGTGCAATTTGATTTAACAGGGTTATAAATAATTATTACCATTTTATTATTAAAAATCTAGACGTAGTGTTTTTCAGATATCTCTAATTTTAAATAAAGGTTTTTAAATAAAAATGTAAAAGTTTGCTTGAGACTTTTTTTTCGGACTGTATAATCATTCAGGAAAGAATTTCGATGTCTCATCTTATTGACTCGATTATTATAATAGCTGATGTTTTATACTCACGTTTTTATCTACATACCAATCAGAGCCTAAATGACGTGTTACCGTTTTTGATATGCTAGTGCTTAGATGAGCTCTGCTGCGAGCACTGCGGGTAGGCTTGAGGCTGACACACTTTAAAAACCTTTCTTTTAATTACATGTACACTGTGATATGAATAGAAAGAAGTGAGCAAGGTGAAATCGGACAAGGATGCAGGTAAAACTGGAAGTGTGCATTGAATGAGAATCAAGGACGCGTCCCAATTCCATAACGTTAACAGCCCTATACTCTCGCTGTAATTGTGTGTGTGCTGCAAAAAGAACGGTTTGCATATTTCTATTTCCATATTGACCAGGAGCCTACGAGACTACAGGAAGCCAAGACAGAGCGAACAGGCACAGCAGTCCCTTCTGTTTGTCTTAAAGGACAGTTGGCGCATGTGAGGGCACGGCCTCTGCCCCTACTGTTTCACTCGTCCTGATGCCTCGCTCGTTCTGTCGTTTTAATCATGTGGTAGTGGGAGAAAAAAAAATGGAGCATGTTCCCTCCTGTGGCTTAATTAGTTTTTTAAGTTGGAGAAGCGGACCGAACTGGGTGTGAGTGTTTGTGATAGAAAAGTCTTGTGATTAAAGGGGAAATCTGTAGCTTCTCTGCACATCTGGGAAAAGACCCCACTGTGGCTGAGGTGAACACAAAGCTTGTGTAATGAGCCACATGGCTTAATATGGATGAAGTTCTGATACAGATCCGTAAAATGAAACCAGGTTTTGTTATCCAAAATGTAAAAGTCAGTACTGCTTTCTGTCCTTGTCCAGTAACTAAAAAAGTGAACTTTTTTGAAAAACTGGCAACCCAGGGCTTATACAGGAGTGTGTTTTTGTGCACCACAAGCCATTTCCAGGTTTATTTGCTGCACTGATTCTTTATTGTTTCTTCTGCTACTGAAGAAGTGCTTTTATTGGTTGCCCTTTAGGGCAAAGGAAATCTAGCAAAAAGCAAGTACCCTGGTTTATAAGTCTGCGTGTAAGACTGGTGTAGGATACACACATCTGCCCACTAACATTTCCATGCCATTCATAAAACAGGTATCTTGATACAGTCAATGTTAACAGTTTTTGATAAAAAAAAAAAATCATACAGCCTTTAAAGCATGCAGCGATTCTTAATTGTAAGGCAACCTTCACTGCCTGGTTATAAAAGCACAGCTGAAGAGAGCAACATGAAAAAAAAATTGAGTCTGTTTATTCATTTACACATCATCCAGTTTTCTCATTCCTTTTTTTCTCACCCTGTGTCCTCCCTCTCCCCTCAGGGGACTTGTCCTGCTTTCTCGCCCTTCCTTCTCCATTCATCATCTCTTCTCAGATAGGCGGAGTGCACCATTTTTAATTAGCTGATTAATAACGAATGAGAAAGCTGCGTGTCTCCTCCAGCCTGGTGCTGGGAGATAGATCAGAGCCAGACAGCGTCTCACAGATGACATCATTTAAAGCTTTTATGAGGGACCAGTTGAAAACCGAATTCAAAGGCAGGTCGAGTCATTTTAAGTCACTTCTTTTAAAAGCTGAGATTTGAAAAGCTTTTTATTTGAGACTATGCACAGTTTCCAGTTTACTAGAACTTTCTGATTGATCAGAAGGTCAGACTCGGACTGCAGTTCTGTCTGCAATTCTAATCACAGGTTTATATTAAGGTGCTTATTCTAATACATTTTTATTTTTAATTGTTTCTCTAGCAACAGCTGATTTCCAGGGATTTATGGACAAAGTCTTCAGTAACAGTCACAACAGTCCTGCCATCGGAAAGCGGGCATGACATAACACTAGCAATAAAATGTAACATGGTTACAGGAATCTATTCATCCATCCATCCATCCATCCATCCACCTTGTAATTATTTGTTTTTTTTAAAAAAAGAACATGTTTGTTATTTATTATGTTTTATATTAATGTGTGTGTGTGTGTGTGTGTGTGTGTGTGTGTGATAATTACCAAGATATACAGTATTGTTTTCTAATGTGTGTGTTTCTCCTTTTCTTCCCACCATGTCTGTCACTGCTGTACCCGATTCTTCTTGTGTTGTTCTCAACTAAAGGTGAGCAATAAGTCTGCCTCATGTCCTATGGTCATCTTGTCCTGAGTAGAATGGACAAAATGTTGCTACATGTTGCGATTGCAGTATTGTTGTGTCAGGGTTAAACAGTTGCTGTGTGAACAAAAATGTTATCCAGTGTGGCTCAAGAGCACGATAATGATTTTGTTAGAGTACACACTGAGCAAGGCCAGTGATTGAAGAATGAATGAATGAATAACAAAAATAAGTTAAACATGTGTGCTGTGTGGTGATGGGCACATAGCCACTAACTTTATACAGTTGCTTAATCACCCAGTAAAACACTACTCAAAATGTGTGAGCAGCTGTCACTTCGGCTCTTTGTCTATTACCAAGTGCAGCCTAAAGAACGGCCGAACTTTACTGAAACCACAGCAAATGTAAAATGCAAGGTTATGTTCAGTTTTTGTATAGTTTTCTGAATCCGAGACGTTCTATTGTAGCATGCTGTGTACTTCACTCACTCACTCACTCACTCACTCCCCAGTAATCACAAAACGTTCACCTGTGGTTCACAAGAACCTGTGTTTGTAAGTGGAATAAAGTCACCATGTTTTCCAAAGTATTTTCTGGTATTGCAATGAATAACGGAACCCTAATACAATCGAACTGAAACGTTCTCCATAGGTTCCCATATTACAGACATTAGAAAATATTCCATAAACCAAAACATGCAACAAAAACACAAATGTATTTGTGTAAGTGAGATTTACACAGGAAGCCACAAGAAAAAACAAACAAACCTTTAAAGAATTTCCATTGTAATAACTTTCAGGAAACCTAAATTTGGTAGCTTTCACTCACTCAATAATTATCTAAGCCGCTTAACCTACTACTGGGTCGCAGGGGGTTGCGGAGGGGGGTGTGTGTGTGTGGGGGGGGGGTATGGAGTCTATTTCAGCACTCATTAGGTGGAAAGCAGACACACAGACAGACACATTCACACACATACTCATACCTAGAGGCAATTAGTAGTCGGCTGCCTACAAATCTTCGGGCTGTGGGAGGAAACCGGAGCTTGCTGCACTTCGTACATTCTGTAACACCGCTATGTACTAGTAAATGTGCTCTAGTGAATAGGAAGCTGCACAAGATGCAGGATTTTACATGGTTTAACATCTTAACAAAACTTTGTGCACTTGACTGCAAAATGACTCGAAATGTCACTAGTCTCCTTTAGCTCTCGAACCTGTGCCGAACAGGTTTGTTCCGAACTTCAGTGTTAATTTCCACATGTAGGCCTTTAATATATTATGACGACTCCACTTTCCTCCAAGCCATACACCTGAGACTGTGTGCAACTCTTCTCTCAGCATGCTCTCATCTGTTTCTCTCTCTCCCTCACTCTCCCTCTCCCTCACTTTCTCTCTCTCTGTTTCCCTACATGTCCTCTGTTACAACTGACTCTTTATTTTATTTCTCTCCCCTGGGGTGAGGGCAATGTCACAGAGACACAGAGGAACCCCCAGAACACAGAGGTATTAACTTGCTAACCCTCTGCCCTCTGTAGTGTTCTACCCCTTCACATACACCCCACTGACATCCACATCCACACACACACACATACCTAAGCAGATACACATTCAAAGAAAGGTTTGAGGAAAGGTTAGGAAAGAGGGAATACCCTGGGGATTAAGAACTCTGTGTAAGTGTGTGTATGAATCTTTGAGTGAGTGAGAGAGAGAGAGAGAGAGGAAGAGGAAGAGTGAGGAAAAGTGAGGAAGAGAGTGACAGAGTGAGAAGTGGGTAAGGGAGTAAGAGACAGAAACAGCTCTTGAAGATGCCTGTGCGTGTTCGCTGCCTCTGAGGAATAACCACTAGACTGAAGTGCACCATAGCTGGCAATTGCCCTCCAGTGCATCTCGTCATTTCCTTATCAGAGAATGTGAAGCATTGCTGCTCTGCTGCGCGTGACGCTGCATGAATACTCATGATTGTAGGAGAGGCAGCATCTCTCACTCACTTTCTTCCTTCCTGCCTCCACCTCTTCCACACATTGAGTGCTTGAGTGGTGGAGAATGGAACTGATTGATAAACGAGTGTGGAGAAAGTGACGAGACTAGTTCTTTCTCCTGGCTTGACACCGGACTGACGGCTATCTGCTGTTGGACACCTACAGAGCTGTAGGTCTGTTTATAGCAGAGCTGCTGAATCATTGAAATTGCATTTGACGTTTTATTATTTAAAATGTTTAATATTCAAATGATGTCCGATATTAACAGCTCTCGAAAAAACGCAATTATTACCATCAGAGCGGCATTATATGCTGGTATTAGTTAAACATAGAAGGTAAAACTTGTATCACTTTTATACAATAAGACATTGAAAGACAATATAGAATGGGTATTATAACATGCATGACTTATAATATAATATAAATTCATATTCGTTGTTCCTGCTTGTTAGATTGTATTATGAAAGTGAACTATTTTCCTACTGTGCTTGCACGCAGAGGAATGTGACCTCCGCATTTAACCCATCCGTGCAGACATACACAAACACACCAGTGAACACTAGGGGGCAGTGAACACACTTGCCTGGAGCGGGGGGCAGCCCCAAATCACGGCACCAGATAGCAGTTGGGGGAGTTAGGTGCCTTGCTCAAGGGCACCTCAGTCGTATCTTGCCCCGGGGCAGGGATTGAACCCACAACTTTCCGGTCAAGAGACTGGTTCCCTAACCACTAGGCCACAGCTGCCCTCTACACTTTATAACAAAGGACAAATTTTGTACCTGACTACACAGGGTGTTATAGTACAGTATTCCTACTAGAACACTATTCAATCCAGTGTAAGTTTTTATTCTAAATGTAATCATTTTTTGCAATTTTATTAGAATGTTTTTAGTTTAAATGTAATTGTTTGTGGCACAATGATAATAAACGTATATATCTTCGAGCAGTACAAATTAAGGTGACGTTACGTTGACATCAGGCCACACTTCGTCAACATAGACACACTTTAAACATATTTAAGTATAGATTTATAAGTGCACTCGAAAACATTTTCCTTTTTTATGTTAAACCTAAGGCTAGCATTAGCAGTAAAGATTAGCATGGCTATCACTTAAATTAATTTAAATTTAGCTCATGTTAGCTATCTGTGCAGTGACTTTTATATCAGATTACATCTGATAATGAGTTAGGAAATCTTTTTAGTTTGCTCATATTAGCCAACTGCAACATTTTTGAATATAACTCCTGTTGGGTTAGCTAGCTAGCTGTTCTACATTAGTAGATGAGGATTTGTCAATATGTATTTTCTTTTTAAAACTGCTGACATTAGTATATGTTAACCCTATTTATCTAGACCAGTGGTTCTCAACCGGGGTGGGTGGGGTGCGCAGACACTCTAGGATGAGGTAGGCTAAGATGAGGGGAAAAAATCACGAAAATTCCCATGTCCAAAATGCAAGTGGTTGGACTACTACAACACAATAATATATGTAGTAGATGGGAATGTCATATTGTGAAGTGACCTGTTGGTGGCGGTAGAGAGGTTAAGGCCACAGGGAGTGAAGAAGAGCGTGTAAGATCCGGGTGTGTGTGGAGCGTGTAGGTGTGTTAATGACATGTTCGGTGAGATGTTCAATGTTCAGTAAAAAGTCCTGACTACCAACCTGCTGTCTGTACGTCCTTCACCTCAAGGTTAATACAATAAATCAAACACACAGTTTCATTTCAGATTTACCAATACAGTATTTTGAGCCTCTGACGCGATGTCACGTAACTGCTAGGCTAGCCTATTATATAAGCGCCCACACGCGTTCAGCTTCATTCACGCTAGTCTAGTCTCTTGCCAAGTTCGCTTGTGCCAGCTCCCGCTGCACTCAAAACGAATTACCGCAATCGTGCACAAATCGAGGATGATTTGAGACTATGTTTATCAGCTATTGCACCAAGAATCGAGGAGGAAGGTGTAAAAATTGCCTATCCTCTATGGTATCACTAATTACAGAGTTCCAAACTGCCTCTGTTAGCAGCACATGAACTTTCAGTTGAGAGCTTTATGAGTTTCCCTGGCTGAACATCTACGTATAAGCCTAAGATCATTATGAGCAATGCCAAGCGTTGGCTAGAGTGGCATAAAATAACATCATCACTGGTCTCTGGAGCACTGCAAAGGTGTTCTCTGGAGTGATGAATTATGCTTCTCTATTTGGCAGTCTGTTGGATGAATCTGGTTTTGGTGCCATGTGACACTGCATATCATGATATATTGATACAGCTTGGTGGAGGAAGGATAATGCTCTGAGGTGGTTTTAAATGGTTCAGATCCCTTAATTCTACTCAATAGTAATGGTAATGCTGGACCATAGAAAGACATTTTAGACAATTGTACATTGTGCAATCAACTTTGGTTTAGCAGTTTAAGCAATACCCCTGTACACCAAAATGAAGTACATAAAGACATGGAGAAGCTCCAGTGATCTTCACAGAGCCCTGACCTCACCTGAAATTGACTTTTGGAAAAATAGCCATAATGAATGGTCAGTATTGGAAATGATAAAAAACGGCTGCAAAAGAGGGTTAACTCGTGGTTTTCAAATAACATGTCCAACAAGCTCATAAAGGTGTAAAGGGCTGGTGTTCGCATACTTTTGGCCCTATAACGTATGCACACTTTGGCTTCTCTTTGAACCTATTTGCATGATACATGCCCTGGCTAAATTGTATGTGAAATAATAAATCATGGTTATTTAAGCTATGCTTGTCGCTGGTCTCCAGAGTGATTCCCAACCCCTGATACTAAATCTCATTTGAGAAGTAACAAAGTCAGTTAATCAATAGCCCATTGGCTGGAGGCGCAATGGCAGGATAGGTTGATTGGTTGAGCCTGGGGTGACGGTGAGGTGTCGCCACGGTAAATCTGGCGATGCTAACAGGGAGTGGGTCGATAGCTCTTCAACCGTTATAAGTAACTGTCTCTAATGTAATTCCACGTGTCCTCAATCACATTACTTTATTACCTGGCGCAAATGGCGGCCAATGGACCTGCACATGTAACCTGCATGTTAGTAAGGAACATTTATAAAGATGTATGATGATCCGTGTTCAGTGGTTATTCATTTTCACACATACAGCATTCTTGGCTCAGGCAAACCTTATCTAGCCTAACAGTTTTCTACGGCAACAGATCTAAAAATAATGCTTACTGTATTTTCTATGTCAGCACATTGGTCAGCGGGCAAGACAGCACCCTTGAGAAATCCTACACTAATTCATACTCTAACCAGAAAACCTTATCTTTGCTTACCTCTTTTCTTATAGAGTCACTCCTCCTAGTCGACTATGCAAGAATTTCTATATAGATGTCTTTCTTCTTATTGAATTCACAGCAAGAGAAATTGAGTGAGAAAGAATAAAAAGAACCGTATATGAGTGCAGGTAATGTGTTGCGGGGCAGATCCAGATAATAGAAATCAGTGCAATGAAGTGTTAATACGCAGTAGGCAGCAAGATAATGAGCAAGACACTGCTGACACATTGATTTAGCCTGAGCGGTGACAGCAGTGGCGTTAGCGGCTACATGAAAGATATGTCGGTGGACCCCACAATTGTGGCCAGCATAATGAGTGTCACCTCCGTACACTCCACCCCCTACACCTCCACATTTCATACATGCAGAGGATGCATGGAGCCTGCTCAAGGCTGTCTTGCTGGCTGCTATTCTATGCTGGATCAATTAGAATTACCAGTAAGTCAGGGATCTCCATAGATTTCACTGGTAAAGCCAAGCATTTTTGTAGTGGTTTAATAACTCTATGTAACGCATCACTTGTTTCTGGGTAGTGAGTATTATTTTAATATAGAAAGTAGTTATTAATCCCATCACAGTATGTTTTTGTGACTAGAACATTGGGAAATCCTAAATCACTGATCACACTGATCTGTCTTCCATCATGTTCTTGTTATATTGTCCTAGGTAGGGCATTCAGTATCCAACATATCCTGGTGAAATCTCTCTCCTTGCTCCTCTAAGTATGCTCCCATGTTCATCTTAAATTTATCAAGATGGACATCAAGGATTTGGACATCTGCTGTACTTCTTCACCAGAGTCTCAACCACATAGTTTTCGTCTTTGTAATTGCCTCGAACCACCATAACAAAGCTGTTCCAAACTGTTTTTTTCCACCTTATGAGCTTCTTAAGGATTTTTTTGCACTCCGGGAATATCTTTATCTGCGGTCTGATGAAGACACATGAAGACTATGACTTTTGCTTCTGACAGCATAGGAAAGAGGTCTTGAAGACTGCCTACTCCTTATCTAGAGCTGTAATGAATTCTTTTATAAGGCTAAATTTGATGTCTATTGATTGCCTCAACTTCCAGGGGTCCACCGATAGCTCCTACTTGATGCTATTTATCTGCACAATGAACTCAGTCTGCTGTAACCAGTCCCAACTTTGGTAGTGGCCCTTGGGGTTCCTGCTGTCTTAAAAACAAAGATAATCCTGTTAAATCCTCATTGGAGACCCATCAGAAATGGTACCATTTTGGGAGGCAAGTCTCCAACTACCTCTCAGACATACTCATCATACATTAAGGCATCTACCAAGACATGACATGACTGTGCCAAGGCACCTAACCACCCAACTGTTCCCTAGGCAGGTGCCATGGTTTGGGGTGTTCACTAGTGTGTGTGTTGCACTGCATAGATGGGTTACATCACACATTCCTCTGTGTGCAGCACAGTAGGCAAATAGTTCACTGTCACTGAGTGATCCATGGGAAGGGGCAGATACTTATTTCTATTATGGAGCAGATTTAAGGCTCCTGGATGAGCTGTCATTGAAGGGCAGGTGAGAGTCTGACTACAGGCAAATCTGATTGGCCCAGATAGTTATTGAACTCTTTTGGTTGTGGTAGTATAGGATGCTGTCCTCAGCACCACCTCTGAAACTGTAAGCTCCTTGCTCCCTGACTTGCTCCTGACTGACCAGAGGAGTGGGGACGGGAAACTCGGTGGTCCTTTATGGGTCTCTTTTCCCCTCAATACCAACCTGAATAAAGTAAAATGGTATTTATTACACTCATGACATATGTTTAAATGTTTTCAATGAAAATAGGTGAACGTTAAAACTCCAGTGTCTATTTTCACTGTGTTACATTTACATTTGTACCATTTAGTGGACACCACTATCCAGGGCAAGCTAGCTCACTAGGTCAGGGACTAAGAACAATGTCCTAAAACCCTGTTAAAGAAGGTTAGGACAGCATGTAATTGACTCCGCTTTCAGACAGTCAGTGGAAGTTCATTCCGTGAACTTGGTGCCAGGACAGAGAGGAGTCTTTTATTTTTATCTTGTTACATAAGAAGAGTCAATAGATAAACGCAGAGTTCAGTAACAGGAGTCACAAAGAGACATTGCACAAAATGGAAGAAATAAAATAAAGCATACAGGGTGGGTTTAAAAGAGCAAACATTTCAGTCATGACTGGTTAGATCCTGCAGAATCAATGCAACCTTTGTCTATGTTCTTATTGTACATAGCTGGCTTGGCCTTACTAACTACAGCAGTGGTTTTTCTTTGCTTTGCTGCCTAAGCATATTTATACCCAAGTTATATGATTTTTAAATAGAGTTTTCAGCAGCCTTTATTCTAATGAACAAATTTTGTAGACACAGAAATGTATTGATATGTTTTTTTCGCTTACAATGAGGGACGGTGGGTCCAGTACCATCCCCCAACAATCCCAGAATTGATCCTGGATGTGGACATGACTATTCAGGCCAAGTGTGATTATTGAAATACAGCATCATGGCAAAATCTCATTATAAAAATATTACTAATTCTCTCTTCTGGTGCAGCTGCTTTAGTTATTGGGTGTGTTTTTACGACTCTTTGGGCTTGCCCAGACAACAAAGCCAAACCCTGACATCTTGGTAACTTTCGCATCGTAATATGAGGCACAAATAACAGCTTAATCCTTGAGGACCAATTTGGCTCCCCTTGACGTTCGTTAGGGGCAATAAACACAAATTTAATGCTGCTGGCCCGTGTCCTCATTTTTTGAATCAGAGCTGGTAGCATCTGGAAAACTGTCTGGTTCTTGGCTCTTTTGCTGATGGGAAGCTGCACCTAGAGGCTACATAAATGACTAAGCCTGCTGCATTTGAACCATAGACTATGTGATCTGGAGAAACGCTCACAATGTGTTAGGAATTGCAGTGGGAATCACCAGTTCATTGATTTTTGAAGCCTTTTGGGAGTGAGGAATGAGCTTGGCTGAGTATTAAACGACTGCTGCGGGAGATGAGGGTTTACCCAAAAGAATTAGTGATCACCCAGAATTGATTTTGTCACAATTAGACGTTAGGATGCTCTTAGACTAAATATATTCTTTCTACCATAGAGGTTATGATAATGATAATGATGATGATGACGAGGGTGAAGTGATCATCTTTCCCAGTCTTGCCCACGGTACGATATGGTTTTTCACCACCATCAGAGTGGAACCATTCTAGCGCCATGATGAGTTCCCCTTCTCTCAGAGCTCCATGGGAGTCCATATTCAAAGGCGGGAGAATGGGGGGGGTAAGCGGGAAGCCACTGCCACCCCTTAGGCAAGTCCCATTATGTCTATTCATTTGCAATAACCAGATGGTATTTCAGATTGTATTTCCAATCGGCTGCTGCATTAACACAGTGCTTTAGGTGGGGAGAGAGCAAAAGCACCTCGAAGTGAGGGGGGGGAATTCATTTTTGTGATGACACACTGCCTGTGTCACTTTTTCAGAGTGTCGTCAACGTTGCCGCAGACTTTCGCGAGCACTAAAGCCAGGCCTCTTTTCATTTATTTAGTGTGTTTGCGATTCGTTTTTTGGATTAGGTGATCATCAATCATAATACTGACAGGCCCAGATGGCACATTGTTAGGCCTCCAAATGGTTTTTCTCATAACTCCAGTCACCTGCAAACTGCATTGCACTTGCTCTCAACATGATATTATGACAAGTGGAACTTTAAGACTTGGTAAAGAATTAACATTGTAATAGCTGTCTAATATTGTGCGGTATTTGAGATTAGAATAAATATCTAATTTGCTTTATTAGGACGGTATTTTATATTTATTTCCCCTCTGTAAATCTGTCTTGCTTTGCCCTAATTTAACAAAAATGAAAAATGTAAATTTGTTATTCCAGGTTATTCTGAATACAAGACATTTATAAAACCAAAATGCCTGCTTTCAGGTGCCAGTTTAAACACTGAAATTTTACCACAGTGAATTGCTCACCATCACCAAGATCTTGCAGGAGAAGATTTCCTTAAGGAAAAAAAAAATGTCCCCCTCCATGTAGGTCAGCGTGATTGGAATGATTAAGACTTGAGCAGGCAGTGGGATCTCTAGACACCATTTAAAATGCAAAGTAAATACACAGAGATGCAGGTCTGCACAGATGCTTGGCATGTTAGTGTGGTAAAAAATAGCCCCTTAAAGTCTTGCAGAACACACATGGCTAGCTCCCTGATATCATGGTGTGTGTGTGTGTGTGGGTTGATGAAGATCTCCAGATACTCCTTCCTCCAGGCCGGAGCTATAAAAAGGCCTAATTGAAAGATTTTCACTGCCAAAATGCAGACAGGGAAAAAAAAACACACACACACAAAGGACATGATACGTAGGGTTTTCAACGCTGCTGGCTGTATTAGAGGTGTGTGTGTGTGTGTGTGTGTGTGTGTGTGTGTGTGTGTGTGTGTGTGTGTGTGTGTGTGTGTGTGTGTGTGTTCTTGTTCCTTACTGTGGGATCTCGTTATCTGAGTAGATGCTGCTTCTGCCTGTGAAAGAACAAAGTGCTCATCTGGTTCCCTTTTTATAGATGTCTTTTAGACCGGTGTGAGTGATATCACAGACGAATTGAATAAGGATGGGTGAATTTAAATGGAGGGATGAATTCTAAAGAGATTCCAAAGATGTTTATGGATTTCATTCATTTCATTCCTCATAATTCGAGTTTCCCTGGACAGTCATTTTCAACCATTAAAATAATGTATGCATAAAAGTGTAATAAAAAAATGTCATATATTTTAATGTAGAAGTCCTGGGGACAGACTTTACCCTTTACCCTGAGAAGGAGGGTAAAGGGAAATTGATGAATAGTTAATCACCATTTAATTGCCTGCTAGTAAACTAGCTCACGTTTGATCTGTGTGATTTTGCTGCTTTTAGCATATGGTGTATATATAAGTGCCAGAAAAAGGGATACTCCAGTCTAAGACTTGGTAGTTCCTGCAGAATGGTCCACATTTTACAGTTCCACGATCTGACAGGACAGGACAGGACAGGACAGGACAGGACAGGACAGGACAGGACAGGACAGGACAGGACAGGACAGGACAGGA
>JAOVVF010000036.1:9378676-9400340 GCA_028565595.1 Duopalatinus emarginatus | reverse complement strand
AGGACTTTTACTTTTACTGGAGTAATATTTTACCTTGGGTATCTGTACTTTTACTCAACTACATGATTTGGGTACTTAGTTCCTAGTTGTAATTATGAAGGTAGTAACTTAAATAAATTTTGTTTCATTTAGCAATATGGCTTCCACTCTTGTTAAAAAAACTTAAAAAACATTTTTTGCACAGTGAATCTAAGGCAGTACTGAAAAAGAAAACAGCTATATCTGTTGAAAATTATATATCACATGACTCAATATACCACGGAAAATATTTATTAAATATGTATGAGTGTGTGCCGACAGTTAGCATAGCTGTGCACACAAAGTAATGAGGCCATGAGAGACCACATCCAGGTCAAGAAATCATTTGTGTGCAGTAGAAGCTGTTATATTATGCCTTTAATTCACTAATTTGTCAAGTTGATGAAATAATGCCAGCGTTTTGGTTAATTCTGGTTAATGTGCTCTGTTAAAACACGGCCACAGATTAAACGCTCTAGATATCCCTAAATATTAAATACTCAAGAAGTGTGTTAAGGTGTATTCTCTGTCCTGTGTGTGAAGATTTCAGACAGCAGTACAAATATCAATATGTGCAATCTTAAATATGAGTAAGACAGTATGTCTGGCTGAACCTCATGTACTATTCTCGACTGCTTATGGGTTTCTACTGTGTTCACACAGATGAAAATATAGCATAGCAAATTCAGTACATGAATTAGACATGTGCAAAAAATGTAAAGATGTAAAATAAAGATTTCAAAACAATGAAATAAAGGCTTATTACTTGAATGAAAAAGACCACAGTAATAAACTGAAGAAAGTCAGTGTTACGTGTGAACAGTAGTTCCAGTTTATGCAGTTTATAAGGAATTTAGATGGTTAGTTTTACTGTTGGAGACACTCTCTGTTCTTCTGGAGGGTTTGATTATCACAATTGCTTCTTTTTGCATGTAAAATTCAGGAGCCTTCATAATGTTTTTTGTTTGTTTTTTCAAGTGATTGATATGTTGCTTTCTTTCCTGAGATTTGTTTTTCGGTAATGTTTGTTACCTAGTAATGCAGTCACAAAGGTGACTAAAGTAACAGTTCAGTACTACTATTATTAATGAACTGCTGAGATTTGGAAGTAATTTGGAAAACATTTTTTTTTCATGTAAAACCAACATTTTTTTGTATATTTTGTATATTTAGTTTTTTTTTGTACCAAAATAATCCCAAGAATTCAGTGACATATTACAAAATATTATATTTTTAGATATTAATTTCCTTTGTATGAAAGAAAATAATGTTTTTTTTTTACATTATTTAATCTGTGCTGAAATAAAATACCACATATCTATTTAAAATTGGGCCATTTTCTCGGCTCAGATATAAAAATACAGCATAGCGTTATTGCTTAAACTAGCTAGCTAAAGTAAACTGATGTTTACATGATTTGCATTTTAATGCTATTTCAACTAGTTTATATGGACAGATTAACGAAGACTGGTGTAAATTTGTACCGTGTCATTCAGAACTGCTAAATTGACGCCGTTCTTTACAATGCACTTTTACACAATACAATATAACTCCACGTGTATCGTTCTGCCTTGAGACACGTCTGTTAAAGGTAATAGCACAGAGATCAAATATTCACCCTGTCCCTGGATGCAGGATTCTACATTTCCTCCCACCTTCAACAGAGAATGAAGGAGACATGGGCTTTACACTGCCCTTCAGGCTCTAATGACACATGGACATAAAAGAGAGGCAGGGACACGTCAGGTGTGTACATCCCCTCAGCCCCTTTGGTAAGTCTGCAGGGAAATCAACAGTTTGATATGCAGAGGCTGTCTAAAAAAAACTCCTGCTTGGTGGTAATAAAAAAATGCAAAGCCGTGGCATTTCGAGACGGCGTGTGATATATGGTCGCTGCACTGTCGAGCTTTGAGTGAGGAAGCAGCTCTCTTTTTATGGTTGTCTGACAGAAAGCTGTTCAGGGATTTCCTTCATTGATCTGGCCTTGTTTGTGTTTATGTATGTTCTCTGACATTTACCGTGCTTTTGTGAAAAGTGCGCCGGCGTATTCATTTTACGCATGATGGAGACAATTTTCATTTCAGATGAAAGTGCTGAGAGAGGCTCTTTATTGCCACTGAGCATTCTTTTGATGAAACTCTTTTATAACTTTTTTTTTTCCCATCTCATCTCTTTTGTCTTAGGTTTGGTGAAGTTGGGGGTTCACTGTGTTACGTGTCAGAAAGTCGCCATAAAGATTGTGAACCGGGAAAAACTTAGCGAGTCAGTATTGATGAAGGTAAGGTCATTTTCATCTTTGCTCAATGCACATGCTCTGTCTATTCTGAATAGATTTACTTCAAACAATAAACCTGGGGGCAGCGGTTGGCTTGTGGTTCTTGTGATCTGAAGGTCACCAGTTTGATCCCCTGTACTGTCAAGACATGACTGAAGTGCCCTTGAGCAACGCACCTAATCTCCCAACTGCTGCTCAGGTGCCACCTAGTGTATGCGTTCTACTGTACATATGGATTGAATGTGGACGTCAAATGTCCCTTGTGAGAACAAACACAGTGTTTTAAATGAAACCAAAGCTTTGTTTTCTTTTATGTTTCCTTTAATCATATCCTTTCATCTTAATCATATTAAGGGTGGTTTAAAAATGCTTCCATGTCTAAAAAAATCATAGCCTACATGACTAGAACTTCATATTTATTGTCTACTGCATATTTATATTTGATCCAGTCAATAGACATCCATATACCACATTAACTCACAGAGCCTAAAGTATCATATGACATGCGATCTTGATACCACACACCAAAATAGCATCCAAACTGATTTACTAATAGGTTTCGTAGAGGATTGCACGGACTTAGCCATGGTTATAGAGAACATTTCCTCCCACTACTTTGATAGGGACATCATTTACGCAATTATTCTTTCTAAATCATCTGTAACACACCCATTAACCACACAAGCAATATATCAGATTACATCCGCAAATTAGCACTCGTTATCTGGGATCTTAATAAATCAGAGCCTTAGGGTGCTTTCACACACATTCAATCCATTTATACCAATTTATTGGGCATTTGGCTTTACTGTGGTTTCACACTGAATATCATTAAAAGAATCTAAATGAAAAAGGGCGAAATACACACTTGTAAGAAATCTGGTCATCGGTCAAAAATACAATCAGAGCAAAGCTTTGCCATGTGCATGCAGACGTGACAAAACGACCTTAAAGGGTTTTGTTTATCATATCTAACACTTATTATGGATTGTTGTTTGCGGCTACACGTCGTATTCCAGCAGCTCTACAGATTTGTACCCGAATGCGACGTCTCTGTTCTCACCTGTTGAACCTCTAAATAGGGGGAAAACATCATCTCAATAGACTGTAATAAATCACATTGACTGGAATTTTCCCCTCAGTTTCATACCGGTAAATGGTGATGATTTAATTCAGTTCAGTTCAGTTTTATTTATATAAAACGAAGGACAACGTCCCAAAGCAGAAATATAAAATCAGAATATCGATTTTACACTTATATAAATTGTATTCCTAATTAAGTTGGAGCTCTATAACTGTATGCTATATAACATATAAATTTCCTTGTGTAACAAGAAAACTTATTCAAGTTTTGACATGAAGTATATTTTCCTAAAGTTAGTAACCGTAATCACTGATACTTGGCCGATACTTGAGTTTGAAACTGTTTATATCAGTTGCAATCCAGAGCCAAATTCAAGTGCATCTTTAGTGTCCATTATGGTAATCTTTTGGCTGTCCATGTGGAAGCTTCCTTAGCAGCAGCAGCTGATTATCCGATGATGAACAGCCCAAAAGGAGGTAGGTGGCATCAGGGTGGATCAGGCAGGTCAGAAGAGCAGATGGAATCATGATCACTGGTATCTCCAGGTGACTCAGGAATAGCTCAACCGAGAGAGAAAGACAATGAGAAGTGGGAGGTAAAGAAGGGGTTTAGGGTGGTGTTGTGGTGAGAACGAGCAGAGAGTGGGAGAACCGAAAGGTAATACAAACTTGAGGGCTCCCTGAGATGTACAAAGTTCATCAACATCCGTGGTGAATGTGTGAGTGGAGGAGTGACAACTTCCAAACATCCCAGTTTACCAAATCATTATATCCACGACCCCTTCATATTTGCACCTTAAACAAATATGTTTTAAGCCTAGATGATGATGATGATGAAGCATGATGATGAACAGCAGCAGTCGTAGTAGTAGCATTCTTTTTATTGCTATTACCTTCAGTGGAGTTTCTCACTGCAGCCCACTAAGTTGTTTAGACAGCACTGAGGCCAAATGTAATCTTTAGTGGTTCGAGACAGCTGTCTAAGGTTACTTTGGTTCACATAAAGTGATTAGCATGGATGCTCTCACCCGAAATGTATTTTTTTTACTGCGGTGACATCTTCCACAACAGCTTGCGGTCAGATGGCCGACATAAAATCCCACCGGTCATGAATCTGACGTTGATTGTTTAAAGTTCAGTCGAGGTTACCCACAAACTTGTGTTGTCATCCTCAGTTTAGAATGAGCCATTCCAGTGCAGTATAAATGGGACATGACAGCTTTTGCTCTGACTAGCGATGTGAACAGCGACTGCTGATGAGTGTCGCACCATGCTGCAGCACCCTGTGCCTCTTGTCCTCTTGATGAAAGTCAGTGCCTATAAAAAGAACCTTTCTTGCTTCTGCAATTGTGCCACACACACCCCGATAAACACATACGCTATTCATACGCACATCCATGTGTTTGAACTAATTGATCACTTTTAGAAAACCATGCCTGAGGTCTGATGGGAAATGAACAGTCCATAATCTGATTAAGGGTAATTGCCTTTGATAGGGTGCAGTCGCCATACCTAGGAACAACCAGATGTGACTGATTTGTATTTAATTGATGTAAAAGTGGATGCAATTTCATGCAGCCCCTGAGCCTCGCTCTGTTACAAGCTTTGTTCAGAGTGACACGCTCGTGCACATGTGTTGTATGAGCAATAACAGTTTCTCTTCGTTCGCCGTTGTCTCATCGAGTGAACATCTATTACCCCAGAAAGCCCAAGACGGTACACTGCAATTTGTGAGCTACTGTCAGAAAACAAGCACATCATCATATACGGTCTTATTAGACTGGAAAAATCGACATGACAAAACTTCCAATCGACATGAACAGACATTTGAGGCCATCTTTTTCCATAAATAGTCTTATTCCTGCTAATAAAACTGCATATTTTCAGATTTCCTCCTTGCGACAATGTCACAGAGCATCTTATTGTCTATTGTAAGATTCTTGTGCATGTAGCACTATGATTTTTCCCCCTCACTGCCTCTCAGTTATAGACGACCAGCGATGCTCCTCTGAAAAGGTCTGCTGAATCAGCAAAACAAGCCATTTGCTCCCAATTACTGGCTTTTGCCATTTCTGCTGATGCCTTTTTTATGCTAACAAAAGGTGAGGATTCAAATAGAATAAAGCCCTCAAAGTTTTGACCCATTTGTCATTATGTGCCATATCTAACCATTCTCATATTGGCTTCATTATATGGTTAATGGCTCATTAACTCCTGGAGGACAGCAGACCTATTGGGATATAGATGGGCTTGATTGGCTGAAGGCTGTAATTGTATGACTGGAGTCCCATGGTTCTCTTCCCCAGCTGCTCTCACTATTCTTGGTAGGAACTAAAGCTACACCTGCCATCTAAGGAGACACTGCTTATTTAGTTCATTACTGTAAGGTGTTGTATGACTACACAAGGGAGCTCTAATCTGCACCTTTGGGATTTTTTCATGGAGACCATGTTTGTCGATGTACCCAGTGGTGAGCTCTGCATTTTAAGTCACACGCTTGAGAAATAACGGTTCTTTAGGTAGTTAAGGGTTAGGTTGACCTTTTAATAGAGACAGTTTCTGATGTAGGGTTCTACATTATATAGGTAAAGGTTTTTATCAAATGCTAGATTTAACCCTATGGAAAGTGTTAGCTTGCTATATATTGTAAAATGAATTCAGTTGAATAGATGACAGTGTGGATAATATTCGTAATGAGTCAGCAGAGTCTATCAAAAATCAGAAATCAGGAGGACTTAACACCCAACCATGAAGAAAACGTGCAAGAAAGGTGCTTTACCACAGCTATAACTTGAATGATAGTTTTCGATTTATAAGACCCAGACTAACAGGAATACGTTTGTTGACTTGACCTAAATCAGGAGAGGTAATGGTTAGGCTACAGACAGCATTGACAGTCATTCCCCATCCTATTGGAAATGAAATGGTGAATTGTTGATTCAATTGGCTGAACCTGCATTACTGTATCTACCTAGACATGAAGGAAGTCCTGATAGTCTGGTAACTTTTTTCAAGATTGTAACAGTGAAATGAAGGGATGGTACTTGTAGAAATGACCTATAACAGTTAGGACTATTCTATGAAATCTTAATTTACAAATTACAGACATGACAATAAAGAAATAAACATTTTCTTCGCAGAAATACCTTCTTGGTATGTTGGTTATTTGAAGTTGTCGCAGTTGAACCATGGCACGACACACTTATTCACAATTGCTGCTCTGTGTGGTGGAGCAACTGTAAATTCTGGCGAATAATCAAGGACACATAAACCATTAAGCTCTCAGAATTCTCTTATTTTTATTTTTATTTGGCTATTATTATCATTTTGTTTACTTATGTAGGTCTTCATCTGTTCTAAAAGCCAACGAGGAAGTAATTCTTTATTTATTTACTTATTTTTAGCTTTTCTCAAGCTGCTGTTGTCATGGGAACGTGACATGATCGCCTTGATTAGGTGAACATTTTGCTATTTGAGACGAGTGAACTCGGACTGTAATGTGATTAGAAAACCTGAATGAACCAACGAACAATTTGGCACTTTTGGATAAGTGTCTTCTACATGCTGTTAATATAAACTGACTCTTCATGTACAGTAAAACATTGATTTCTGTATATATGGAGAGTTTTGCAGAGTCCTCAGTCTTTTGGCACCATTTTATTTTTATCTGGCTGGTCAACCTTTACCCCCAGACTTCTGTTCTGTGCAACCTCGTATCGGCTCTGTTGTGTGTGAAGAGGGAGGCAGATGCTTGAATACCCCACCTGTCCCTCCCTCACAGGGATAACTGAATAAATAAACAGCAATGACTGTATTAGCATAGTTGCAGACATTCAGCAGGAGGTCACCTGTCTTTGTTTTTCGCTTATCCTTTTATTTCGCTTTGCCTCAAGCCGAACCCCCTATTGGCCTCCATTTGCATAGTATGGAATCTTTGTGCTGTAGTGTGTGTGTGTGTATATGTGTGTATGTGTATGGGTGTGTATTATTATTATGTGGGGGTTGGCAACTGAAAATTGTGAACGCTGAGGCTTTTGTCTGTCTCAAGATTCTCTGTGCAGTTGTGTGTGTGTGTGTGTGTGTGTGTGTGTTTGGGCGGGGGTGTATGTGTGTTAGCAGATGTATGTCTGCACCAAGGCGGGGGTGATGCTGAGTGTCAGGTAGTCACGTACGCAGATCAGTAGTTTGGCATTTGGAAACAGGGGCCTCCCAGCGAGCAGCGTTGCCCTGCCTGGCCTCTCCTCAGCTAATGAAGTCATCTCTGGCATTTTCATGTACACAGGGAAAAAAAACACACTGACTTGCTGTGTAGCTGCACTAATGAGGGTTATGTCAGAATTCAACCTGAGCTCGTTTTCCCTCTGCATGGAGGGCTGATTTAAAAGGCGAAAGCATAAAACGCGTCTTGAATGGTTATCGATTATAGCCAACATTGTGTCTTTTAATAGCTCAGGCAAATAGTAGGTCAAAATAAATTCTAATTAGTCGAATCGGTTTCTTTTGCTAATGATGCAGAGGCAGATGCTAATATCGTGTGCTCGCACGAACCATCTCGGTTTCTCTAAAATCCTGAGTGATGCTTGTTATTCAGGCAATAATGAATCAGCCTCGTTTGCTACTTGAGCTTGGAGGCGGACCGCAGCACATGCGTCAGTAGTGTTCGGCGCAGGTCATGAGCCAGGGCTATAAGAATGATAAAGATAAAGATGATGTGGAGTCCATGCAGTAGTCAGCAGGTGGTGCAAGATGCAGCTGGGTCCTCAGGGAATTCGCTAACATTTCTGAAAGCGAGCTGTGCGTCTCCTGGGAGATGCGTGAGGAGACATGAGGAGGGAGGAGGAGAAGCATCAGACACGCTGGACCCCTGCAGCGAGCAGATAACTAAATCTTTGAATGGGTGCCATGCCCAGCACTTTGGAAAGAGGGAGAGAGAGAAAGAAAGAAGAGTTCACACATGAGTGAATCTCTGACTAAGCTTGTGCTCTGCACGTTATGGTGGATGGATGATGGATGGTGCCACCCGGTGTGAGTGCACTCGCGTGATAACCCACTAGCACTGAATTAACATTAAAAGGAAAAGTCAGGAAAGCTTAACCACCTACAGTGTTACACAACGTGTGTACTCCGAACTCACGGCACTGCATTCAGCTGAATGCCCTGGAGTTGTGGTTATGTGGAGAGCTGAAATCTGATTTGGGGGAGGAAAAAATATATATGCATTTTATGCAAATGTGAGATTAGACAAGAGCAGTGGTAGATTAGGGTTTGTCGTGACTGATGAGTGTCACTTTAAAACTTGGGTGAAAAGCTCATAACAGCACTTTGTTATGTCAATGTCATTTTACACACTAATAAACATAAATTTGCATGGCAAAAACTTAGCAAATGTGGCTCTAATTTCCTTTTTTCAGAGTTCATAACACATTTGGGTAATGAACAGTCAACTTAAGGGATCTGACTGGGGAAACATTGTATGTAACAACATTCTTGGCCAATATATTGATACTAATTCTGACTAGCTTCTATACATCATTTAGAAGAGCCTCATATTTAAAATAATGAAAAAAAGCATAACAATTAAAAAAATAAAAACACGAGACCTATCAATGTATTGAACGTCTGCTCACCCACATCTAGCATTTATTTTCTGATTATTGTACCAAAGTAGCAGTGTATCACATTGTTCAGGTGCAGTCTGGTTCGATTTCATTTACTTGATTTCCAGAACAACACCCATAAAAAGTCACTATTAAGCCGAGAGAGAACCCATGTGTAATTGATTCATTCATTCGTTTTTCTTTCATATTTCTCAGTGGGTATCACAGTGGAAACAGAATGAGAAGGTCAACCCAGGCTTCTCGATCCCCTGTCCCAAAATTCACTTCCTCCTTCGGGATCCCCAGACATTCCCAATATTATCTCCTCAACATGCAGGGCCGGCCCAAGCCTTTATGGGGCCCTAAGCAGATTTTCATTTGAGGCCCCCCATACGCCCTCCGACCACCTCTGCATATCGCTCTGCATTATCTTCCTCCCTGCTCCAGAAAAAAACAAAACTAAAAACAAAAAAAAAGCGAAAGGCCTAAAGCGGGAGCTAATTTTTATTTATTTATTTATTTATTTAAATTTTATTTTATTTTGTTAGAGCGATTTGCCCAGAGAGAGATATTGTGCAATACGCTGAAGTGCCCAGGCTTTTTTATCGTCCACCCAAGTGGTGCATATTTGCGTTTGCCCAACAGTGGCAGCAGCCAACAGCAGCAACTGATTAATATATATATTGGTGTGCCAACTCTGAAAATAAATAAATATAATAATCCATTTTACCTGTGTAATACCATTTCGTTTTATTATTCAATGTTATTTTAAAATATATATTTTTTTATCATTATATCTTGGTGCTCCTGGGGGCCCCCTGATGGCTGCGTATTTCGAGTATGCCTGGGGCCGGCTCTGTCTTGGTTCTGCCCCAGACGGATGCGGCCTGAAGCAGCTCCAGCAAAAGCTGACTAGGAGGGCAATCATGTAAGATGCCCAAACCCCACAATTAGTTCCTATCAATTCGGAGAAGCAGTTGCTCTATTCCGAGGTTTTTCCCAGACATGGATCATGTCACCCTGTGATGGAGAGTAAGCCTAGCAATCCTGCGGAGGAACCTCATTTCCACCTCCTGTATTCTCAACCTTATTCTATGGGTCACTAGACACAACTTGTGACTCCATGTGAGGATAGATTGACCAGTAAACAGAGAGCTTTGTCTGAAAACGGAGCTCTTGTTTCTTGCTTCACCAGCTCAGACAAGTACCACGTATCCCATTGTGTTCTGGGAGAAAGCCTCAGAGATGGCCATAGACTTAAAGGTACTGATTTAGTCTCCTGCACTGCACATGATGGACCACATTTTGGAACACAATAATTTATGATTTAACTGGGAAAAGGATGCAATATTAAGCATAACAGAGAAATTCAGTGCTATAATGTACTGATAATATGTAACAATAAGGCAGCAAACTGACATCTTAACACTCTTATTCATAGACCTGTGGTAATTATAACATAAAGACAGTCATGGTGCTAAAACGAAAGACAGACAAATAAATACACAAAGTGATTCTGAACTATATTCACTAGTAATAGATTTACTCTAGACCTGCTGTGTGGTTGGCCTTTCCCTGACGGCGTCCTGGTTAACTAAAAGCTTTGCCGCTGAGCTGCGGTTGCCGTGCAGCTTGGGAAAACATGAAGAAAATTACAAAAGCGTCTTTTTCCCAAAGCCAATTTAAACGACTGCTTGAAAATCCCAAACCTGCGCTTGCTCAGCAAATCATGTCATATAAACTGCCTGCGCATTGCTGCTAGTTTTCCTCTCGCCATACTATCATGCATCTTCTTCAGCAGGGTCAAAGACCTCAAGCTTTCTACATCTGCTCTCGGGCGACTCTCATACTCAAACACACCTGCTAATCACGCAGCTTTAAACAGCATCAGTGCGAGTTAGAGCATGCATTACTGACGCAAAGTGAGGCGATCAGTTAGCTCCATGCTGCTACTGGACTTGCAGCCTCAGCCTGGCCTCGACTGCATGGCTCTAAAAGAGCTGATGACCTGATGTGCTTTACTTAGAAATGGAGCATGGCGCCTCGGTGTGACGTTCCCTCCACCTCCTCCCATGTAGTTGCTGTGAAGCTTGTCTGCTTGGATGCTTCTGTCAACTGTGCGGCGGCCTTTGCTAATGATTTCGACGTGCGCAGGGCAGGCTAAGTGATTTGAGATGATGTTTGTTTATTCAGCAAGTGCTCTACCTAATGGGAGGACGAGGCAGAGGTTGATGAAGGAGCGGCATCGCTCGTCAGTGGAGAGGCAGAGAGCGCAAGTACATAAGCGAGATGCCTGTATGATTTAATGTATAATTTGTTTATTGAAGTGTGTGTTTGGGACTCAGGGCTGTATGCAGGAACAAATGAGACCATATCCTACTTTATAATCAACTCAGACATGCCTTTGTTTGCTGGCTTTATGGTTACATATTATTATTATGTTCATACACCGAAGTGCCAGAAAAACTGGCAAAGACGAGCCTGTGCAAAATACATAGCAACGTCATCTAGGTCATTGGTTGCTTCCGCTAGTGCTCACCTAAATTCACACCTAAATCACCAGATCACAACGTTATCAACAAATTCGGGATACCATGCAACAAAATCCTACTCCTCAGGATACAACAGAATAGTGGACCATTGTGCAGAAATGTGTGTGTGTATGGTGTTCATTGCCTACAGAATATTTCTGCAAGCTTGTGGAATCCGTGCTCTGAGGGGGACCTACCAAGTATTAGATGGGTGTACCATAAGTTTTGCATGGCGTCCCAAATGTGTTTGATAATGTTGAGATCTGGTGATGTGGTTGGTGTGGTACAGTGGTAACATCATTGGGTTCCCATGTGAGAGACCTGGATTCGATTCCCGATCTGGGCAGCCAGTCTGTGCTACACCAATAAGGGTCCTTGGGCAAGACTTCTAACACTACGTTGGCCTACCTGTAATACCTGTAACCCTGTAAGTCGCTCTGGATAAGAGCGTCTGCCAAATGCCGTAAATGTAAATGATCTAGGTGAAAATGGCAAAACTCAGATAAATGTTCCTCTAACCATAATTGGCCGTCCGTCTGTCTGACATGTGTGGTGGCGTGTTGTCCTGTCAGAAAGGAGATGCATAGCATACCATGGTGTTCCCTTGGAATGCCAGCTAACTTATTTAGCCGATTCAATTAGTTTATAGTTTATGTATTTTGATGTCAGGATGCTTAATGGAAGTAAAACAGAGCATTTGTCTGTAACACACGGTAACTAGGCTGACAGCCTCAGGGATACATCATTTGTATGGGAAATAAATTCAGTTGATTAAGGTGTATAATTAGATCATAAACATGCAGTCTGTAACTTTTACAAGTCCTTCTAGACCTACAATCATAGTGCTGTCATTAAAAATGATTTACATATTCATTTACTGTGGTGCTTGAAAGTTTGTGAACTCTTTGAAATCTTTTGAGGTCCTCCATGATACACTTACACAAACATGTCGAGAAGCTCAGAGGTTGCCAGGCCTTCGCTCTTTAAATAAAACAGGCTGTCCACTGACACCTGATTATCATCTTATTGATCGACAACACCTGACTCAGATTTCACCTTCAAATGATCTGCTAATCCTAAAGGCTCACATACATTTGTCACTCACACATATGTAATATTGGATCTTTTTCCAATGTAATATTGGATCTTTTTAATCTTAGTCTGATCTGATTGATTTGGTTCTCGTTATTTACTTTTAGGCTTGAGGGCAAATCCGACAATCTGAGGTTAAATCTACAATTCGCAAGAATTTCAAGCACCACTGTAAATGCACAGTCAGAATTTGTCTAAAACTAGCTGTACCGAAATCACACCCTAAAACGCATACATCATATGTATCAAACTCAAGGCCCGCGGCCAAATGTGGCCCGCCATGTCCTTTTTATGTGGCCCGCGAGAGCTTGAAAGGTCTTAGTGGCTAAAAATAAAATAGGTCAGAACTGGCTTTGACCAAGAACTACATTTCCCACAATGCATGTCGAATTGAATTGATACAAATATTTATCCCGTAATGTCCAGTAAAAGAAAAGTTAATGCAGATGGATGGCTGTTTCAACAAAGATGGGAAGGCGAATGTTATAACAGAGCAACTGTAATGTTTTAATTGAATAAGTAATACATTTAAAGTTATTTAACATTAAGGAGTGGTTACATTAATTGTATATTACATTTTGTTACATTTATAAGCTACATCTGGCTCTTTGAGTACAGCCATTATGCTGATGTGGTGAAAATGAGTTTGACACCCCTGGTATACATGCTGACTTCCGGAATGGGATGTCTGGTTATGATTTGTTGCATACCGATGGTCAAGCTGTTTATTATTTATTTACAGCTTACAAGACCAGAATTTTTTTCAGAGCAGAAATCTAATAGACCGAAGGCTTTGTTGCGAAATAATATTACATTATTACTATCACAAATTACTGCCCAAAGAGCTTTTGTTGAAATTTTCTGGCCCAGAAATTAGCCCCGCCTCCAGCTACAATATTACTGCTTTATTTTGCCTTTATTTGTTTAACAGGTTACTTGGCTTTGGGGATATTTCTAAGGCAACCAAACTACCTGTGTAGCCTGCACTTTTTTTAGAGTGTGTGTTTCTGTGCAAAATGTGTGATTATGCAACATTTCCTCCGTTTTGGTGGGATTAGTTTTCTGTCCCACGCTCCTAGTTTGTAAGAGTGAAGCAAATAAAGATATTAGACAAAGGAGTGGAAGTGAGCACGGCATACGAAGGTAATAAAAGAAGAAGCGGTTTGTGCTGCGCCACAGCAGGAAGAACAGTAACCGAGTGCCTGATGAATCACAGCCGAAGCTAATCGTGTTATCTCCACTCTGTGATGACACCACTATCATTCTCTCCTCTCCGTTTCTCTCCTCTCTGATAAATGATTACAGACCGTGCATCTCCTCCCCTGCTCAGTGGGCAGACTGTTGTCTCTCAGAGAAAGAAAGCTCCTCCTCTCTCCACGATACTGAGGCAAAACAAAACAAAAGGAATGGCTGTGGGTTGCTCCTTACAGCCTGGGGCTATTAGCATTGAGCTCATTTTTTTGCAACCTCGAGGCACAAAGCAGTGCTTTGCCAAATCAGTCTTTGTTAACCCCGGTGTTCTGCTGTCCCATAGACTCAGACCATCTCTTGTTGATTTTATATGAACAACTATTTGAAACTGTCTTCATCTGAGTTATTTGCAGTATAAACAGGATTGATGAGAACAGACACACTAAAGCCCTGCTTGGGGATCTTCCTGATGCAAGGTGTGTGTATACGTGTGTGTGTGTGTAGGCAGGAGTGTGAACAACACAGAGAAATTTGGGCATCAATGAAATTCACGTAATTATGTGTATAAAAAACATATTATTATTTTCCTTCTCAGGTCAGTTGATCAGAAATAATATTTTGATATTTTACGCCTTTTTTCAAGTAACTTTTTTTTAGGTATTTTTTTAAATGATCCTTTTATAAACAGATATGAGCAGAACTCGCTAGTTAGAAAACTAAGCATTAAAAAAAAGTTGTTTTTTACCTTGTCTACAGTAGTAGGCTGTTAATATACTGTACATCTAAAAAATATCAGATGTAATAAATATTCTATATATTAGAATATAGATTTTTTTAAATAGTCAAACTATGAAGCAACCAACCTTGTGGCCGGAAGGTCATTCAGAATGTAGACTGCACCTAACACACAGTGGTCAATTCAGTTGAACTGTTCAAATATAGACTCATTAATTTAATATAGTGCCGTAAGTTTTGCCAACTATAGTTATTCTGAAGACAGGAAGAATCACTACAGAAACAAACTGGTACAAAATATCAAATGATGACGTCCATGATAGTCTGACTTTGTAAAGGTCTAAATACTAACTATTATATTATCCACAATGTGCGAGACACACACACACACACAGAGAGAGAGAGAGAGAGAGAGAGACTAACATGATCATTAAAGTTCGAATGTAGCGGTGTGAATCACTCAGTGTCTGCCGATTCAGTTCCAATTTTTTTGATTCAGAATCGATTTTTGAACATTTTCGAACATTTTTTCTATTCAAATGGTCTATAAACGTTTAAATTATGTGGTTGACATGATAAAAAGACAATGTAAAAAAATGACATTTATTTGAAACAATAGTTTTAGGTTCCTTACTGTATCAAATCATTTTATATTTCTTCCAAAAACAGGATTGTGCATAAAATTCTGTAACTTAAATGACCAGTATTAGTTTCGATTAGCTGCCTGGATTTTTCTTAAATAAAAAAAAACTATCAATTAACAAATAATTAAAAAAATATTAATACAAAAGTGAACATAGACTTCAGTCTACCATAGCGCATTAACCTTTAACTGAAAATAAAACACAGACTTTAAATTCATACTGCATTACTGCGTTTATATTTTGTATAATTTTGTCTGAATGGACTCCATGCTAACGGCCTCCATTTAGACAAAGGGAGCTGTGCTAACTAGCTTGCTGTATGGTGGCCTAGACGGCCTTCCTCTACGGTAACTGAGTGGACACAATGCCATATGCAGTACGCTTGGGAGTAGGAGCAGCAAAAAATAAAACGTAAGCACATTTTAAGTCATTTTGAATCGATTCTGAATCGCCAGGACTAGTTCTTTAAAAATACTTTTTTTCAGCACCTCTATTTGAATGTTAATGAAATTAAATGAGCTATAAGAAAACATACTGTGAGTGCTTTTTGTGTTGTCTTTATTTAAGCTGGTCTGAGGTTTAAAGCGAGCATTGGTCTTTTTTCTGGGACATGTGAAGTCAATAGGGCAGTGTCATAGGGCAGCTGAGTGGCCTGAAAGGAGACCACTAACTGGCATATATTCTATAGGCTAGAAGCTTTTCATTAGTTGGGTTTTCATTAACCAAATCTGTCACATAACTCACCTGCTATCACAATGCATAGTCAAAATATGGTCAAATGCAGTCATTATTAAGACTTCAGACTTGCATTAGATCCTAGGACACAGCATGGCCTATGACTTGCTGACATTTTGTTGAGGGTGCTGAACTCTGTCTTAATCTGTATTAATATAAAAATCTAGCTATCTTACCATAGACTAATCTCCGGGCAGCCAAACCACTGGATACCACTGGATACCACACTGGAGCTTTTCTTTCTGTTAGGCTAATATATGTGTGATTGTCCATCCTCAATTAATGGGACATTTTGTAGCCTCTTTTTGTTCTTCAGCTCATCGCCATGGACCCTGTTTTCATCTCAAGAACTGCTCTATCCAAGGAGCAGGAACTTTAGCATCTGGTGTGCTTTTGGTGGGTTCAGGCTAATAGCTGTTCTCTGACAGCAGGTTTATCTCTGCTGCCCTGTCAGGGCCGCATGCGGCTATTTCATCTGCAGACATCAGAGCACACACACAGCTTTACAGGCTCTTCTCAGAAGCCTGTCCGTGAACTTACTGAGATGGAAACGTAACCTCGTTCCTCATCAGCCGTTGGCATACCTTCAACCCGCTCCTCTCTGCCGAGGTGTGAAAATGTTTCTGCTGCACTGGTGACATTTAGAGTTAGAGCTCTGTGCTCGACATGGTGTGAGGTTTGTGTGTGAAAATGGTCAAGCTGTTTACCGAAGGCGAGTAATGGAGTTATTTGCACGCTAGGCAGTCGCTCCAACAACAGGTGGCGAGTTTGATTTACACACCCGTTACTTCAATTAATTACCCTGTCCCCTTAACATAGACTCACATCATGTTTCAATTAAGACGGGATTTAAATGCTGTACACCTTCTGAATCAATAGCGATAATTTATTGAAATAACAAATCCCCAATCCAAACCAAATTGATTAGGAAGCTGAGACAAGGGATTACTTAAATAAGGTAGAATACAGACAGCCTTAATAGAATATTAATCTTTGTCACTTGTGTTATGCTTAAAGGGTTTACTCTCATGAAGTACAGTACATTAGTATCATCTTTATTAAATAACATTTATTGCAGTTGTTTTTTTCTCTGTTGATCATTTTACTTTAAGCTAGGGGTGCTGAAAAAAATCTATTCTTTAAAGAATCGCGATTTCTAGTCCTGGCGATTCTGAATCGATTCAGAATGCCCAAAAATTGATTTTAAAATGCGTTTAACTTTTATTTTTTGCATATTGCATTACGTGTCCACTCGCCCACCGTAGAAGAAGGCCCTCTAGGCCACCATACAGCAAGCTAGTTAGCCAGCTCCCTTGCTAGCGGACTAGCGTACTTTGACTTTATATGCACTATGGTAGACTGAAGTCTATGTTTACATTTGTATTAATAAATTTTGAATGATTTGTTCATTGATAGGCAGCTAAGCGAAGCCAGGCTGCTAAGCTAACCTAATACTGGTCATTTAAATTACAGAATTTCATGCACAATCCTATTTTTGGTATAAATATAAAATGATGCAAAAAGATTTGATTCCATAAGGAACCTTATAGTATTGTTTTAAATAAATGTTATATTTGTTTACATTGTCTTTTCATCTTTACAATCACATAATTTAAACAAAATTTATAGACCATCTGAATCGAAAAATTGTTCCTGAATCAAAAAGCAATTCTGAATCGAAACCCAGAAATTTGAATCGAATCAAATTGAATCGAAGTGCCAGACCCCTACTTTAAGCTGCATTTCATGCAGAATACAATTTATTTTTCTTTGTTTAACCAGCAACCATGTTTTGCTCTTGTGTGTCTGTGTCTTCTCCTGGGCTTTCCCGACCTTGATAATACCATTAGATCACCAACCACAGGGTAAAAATCACAGCCAAAACACAAAACCTTTACTTAAACACAAGAATGGGAAAGCATGTGAAATATGGGTCTTTGTAGTTAAAGTTTATTGTTAGGTCAGTACTAGAGCTCCCCTGGTGGATGCTGTTTCTGCTTGCTTCGATGGATGAATTTATCAGTGGGAATTGGCCCCAAAGAACCACGAAGCGGAAGATAAAGTCACCGCGTTACCTTTTTTTATTTGGTCCCTGGAGTCACCCTTGACCTTCCCGCCTTGCTGGTCATTGTCGTTATACCTGAATGGAGATGAGATGAGTCCAGAAGAGGTCCATTAGCGGAGATTTATAACTGTGGTACATGTCCACTGAAGCCTGACCATGACAGCTGGATCGATTTGTTGTGGACGTCTGGGAGCCATGATTATGATGGCACACAGGCCCTGACAGAATGTGAAGGTGAAAGGTTCACTACTCATCTTCGGCTTGTGATGACTAAGAACATAACATCCTTGTGTTATGGCAATAGGATAGAGAATTTCCATAGCTTGGGCTCTGTAAAAATTTATAAAGGACAGTGTCGTGGTAGCTGAATGATCAAGATTATTCCAAGACTGTCAGAGGTCCAGTTGTGGATCCTTGAGAAATGTGCTTTATCCACTCTGGGCTTGTATTGGATCTGCCAGAATTAATATATATCAAAAACTATCTAAAAGGTTACAGTCATTGAAAAAAGTGTTACCAGATCAGTGAAGCTCTGCTAACCATGTTCTCTTTAATACCGAGTCCAGACTCCCAAAACTCAAAGCAGCAGCCAGCCAACTTCTGTTAGTCAGAGGCATATTGACTTGTCACTGTTAAAGTTCCATATAGTGCAGGATGATGTGCAATCACAGCAGGTCAGAGACTATAAAAGAGGGGAAAATGCAGTGCATTTGCCGCACCGAATATTCCATAAAGGCATAAATGTGTTAGAATAGAGCAGAGGCAGAGGCTTGGAGAGCAGTAGATTTGCTATTGATCACAAAACACTGCGCTCAGTGAATGACAGACCAATACAAAGCTGTTTAACCATCGATTTCCATGCAGTATGGGATGCTGTTTTAGATTCCCTTGGTAGAAAGGATTGAGGAACTTCTCTGTAGGGAAAGGATGCAGAAGTGTACATGGATAGTGATTTGTGGGTAGGTTTGTGGGGTAGGTCGTCTGTGCACCCGTCGCGTGCCGTAGTACGAGAGGCTGAATATTGGATTTGTATGGAATCATCATTGTAACCAGCAGATGAAATGATAAGATTTTTCAAACAGGGTCAAGGTCACAGCAAGGTCAAAAGTATGAAATATTATAAGTTTTTAGTTAGCTATGTACTGGATTGGTAGCTACAGTAAATAAATTAGCTAGTCTTCAAGTTTGCTCACTCTTGCTCTGATTTTTCCTTGATAACCTCTGTGTCGTTCACACTTGGTTTACACACACGTTTTTTTCTATTCCTCAGACCCAGGACTGTTTGTCCTGAAAGTTAAGTGGGAAATACAGTAAATGCAATAACTGCTGCTCTCGAAAGAGGTTTGTCTTTAGTCTGTGTGTACAGACAGCAAGCGATTCTGCTTTATGGACACTCGGCAGGACTTTCTTTCACCATGCTGGACAGAGAAATGTCTGGATGCTTGCCTCCCATGTGTCCTGGATGATGATGGTGGGTCAAGTCGACTCTTGAAGCCATCAGGTGAGGAGAATCTGGACCGTTTTGACTTTGTAGGCCAGTGTCTGGGTTTTATATAGGATGGATGCTGTTACAGAAAGTCAGTAGAATGTAGACATGTACATGGCGAAATACAAATTCTTAGATGGACAAACCAACAAACTGAGTGTATCGACCTGTAACATGTTAGCCAGTATACACACTGTATAGGGTACTTTGGTGGGCTGAATCATCAAGGTAATTCGAGGTCAATACAGAGCTGTGGTGCTGAAATTTCTACCTCAACAATGGATACACAGATTGAAACTCCTCTGTTCACCTCTAAATGTTCTCATTTAATCTGTTGGATGTCTTTATATGCTGAAATTCATCTATGCATTTATTCCAAACAGTACATTGTAACTCGTTTAATTGCTATAAAAGACAATTATGTCTTCAAGTGTAGCCACTTAATGGAAAAAAAAAACATTACCATAATTAATATTCTTATGTAAATTGTCAGGCATTCATTTATATTCATGACATTCCTTCATCATTTGGATTGACATTGACCTGGAGGAAGCAAAGTTTGCATAGGAGAGATCGGCTCAGTACCTGTCAATGTTGTGTAGAGGTCATACGTAGTGTTTCCATATCACAGAGCAACAAATCATGAAAGTTCCTGGACATGTAGAAATGTACACCAGACAGTCTAGTAGAGGTGAACACCACTCCTGAGTCACCTCAAATTGCTTTGGGTTTAAATCCCTGGTTCTTATATTACAATTAGAGTAATAAGGTCTCTCTAAAAATTGATTTTCTAAAGCACCTATAAAGAGAAATTTAACCCTTTAGTCCTAAAAATCCAGGACAAGATTTGCCCTTGGTGATGGTTTTGCATTATATACTATTTATTTTAGAAAGCAGATTTGGGAGAACCATCATGGCAACTGACATGTTGTATTTGCTGAAGAAAGACGCAGTGGTGTATAGAAAAAAATGTGTAAAGTCACATTTCAGGGGTGAAACTCAATGTGAGAAGGATTTCTCATTCAAAACTGAACTTATCCCATTAGTCAATTAGTCACATGCCACCTCTTAGCACAAAGGTCAGTTCCAGTATCATGGTAACATTGATCTGTTACCTGCTGTGTTCACCTGTTTGCTGTTAGCCCTTGATGAGTTTATCTGCTTATACCCTCCATTTGCTGTCTTAGAACATTTCTGAGTCTTTGTTTTTTCTAGCATCTTGTTTTCTTATGTTTGCTTGGATTTGGTGGTACAGTGGCACAGTGGGTAGCGCTGCTGCATCACATCAAGAAGGGTCTGGGTTTGATTCCCTGGCCGGGTCATACGTTCCCTTCTGTGCTGTATTTGCATGTTTCCCCATGTGTCTGAGTGGGTTTCCTCCAGGTTCTCCAGTTTTCTCCAGCAGTCTAAAGACATGCAGTGGGGCAGTAGAGAAACTAAATTGCCCCTAGATGTAAGTGTGTGCAAGTGTGTTTATCTGTATGACTGCCCTGCAACAAACTGGTTAACTCTCCAGGGTGTTTTTCAGTGTTCTACCCGATGACTGCTGGGATTGACTCCAGCACCCTACATGAACCAGCGGATTAGCAGATTAAATAATGAATCTATGAATGAGTCTTGATTGTGTTATTTGTCACATATGCTGCCAACCATTCCCCTCCATGCCACCGGAGGTCACTGTCACCAGAACTTTAGACTGGTCTTGACACCCTGACTGTTTAGGCAGCCATCTTGTGTATATATAGACCCTGTTTGCACATGTTCTTTGTTCTTTGCACATGTTTGTTTTTACCTGCAATTCTGAGCATTCGTATTTCCTATTGGAATTTACCGGTATTCAGACCTTTTGTCTGGCATTTTGTCTACTCTTTGGGATTTGCCCCTTTTTAGATTTGTTTGCTTAATATGATCAGCTTTTCTATCCTTCTGACCCTCCATCTGTTGATATCTACCATGAATCTGTAATTAAACTTGCATTCGACTCCTTATCCTTGTGTGAAGCCATTCCAGACATTATTGCCCTGTTTTCACTTGGTTTTAAAATGCATCTTGGGTGATCAATCACAAGTGGTAAGCTTAGACACATCGATGTTACACCTGCGTCTATCGGGTTGGTTGGTGTGGTACAGTGGTAGCATCATTGGCTCTCATGTGAGAGACCTGGGTTCGATTCCCGGTCTGGGCAGCCAGTCTGTGCTACACCAATAAGGGT
>JAOVVF010000036.1:9316466-9330786 GCA_028565595.1 Duopalatinus emarginatus | reverse complement strand
TATTAGGTTCTCAGTTGTTCTCAGTTGTGTGAATATTTTTCTGCCAATATTAGAACAAAGATGTCTGCTTAGTGTCTGTCTTAAACCAGACTATTCAGTAACCTAATAAAAAATAAATTACCTAGTAACCTAATAAAAATAAATAAAAAATAAAAAAAGTAAATAAAATAAGTCTGATTGGAAAGATACTGTATGTTTTAAGTGTCAGAAATTTAAATACCTCTGCTAGCAGTAGCTTGTATAAATGTGATAGCAAAGCTAAGCCGTCTTGTATTTCTTTTTATAAAATAAAAAATTTAATTCCACATCAGAATATTTGCAGGATTAATTTAGACTTATGTGGAACCAAACACAACAGTGTATGATGTCATGCCACCTATAGTATGATGCCTGGTAGGATAAACTCTGGTTCCAGCTCTGCCTGGTTTCTGTCTATCACAGACTGTTTATTCAGAAATAGATGTTCACCTACATTGACCCACCCCCAGGATTACAACTTCATTCTCTCTTCATTCTAGTGACAACCAGGAGAAGATGATCTACTTCCTCCTACTGGACCGTAAGGAGAGGTATCCCAGCCATGAGGACCAAAACCTGCCTCCACGTAACGAGATTGGTAATGTGCTTCATTTCCCTCCGACTCATTAGAGGTTGTGTTCAGGTTCACATATTTCACCTCGTTTCCTTATTTCACATATTTGCCACATTAATGGGGCGTCTCAATTACTTGCAGACCCTCCAAGGAAGCGTGTGGATTCTCCTCTGCTGACTAGACATAACAAGAGGAGACCGGAGCGCAAGTCCATGGAGGTACTGAGTGTAACTGAGGGAGGATCCCCAGTGCCTGTACGACGAGCTATCGACATGAACCAGCACGGACAGAGGTATCGGAGAATATAACCACTCGGAAAATAAAGGTCACAGAGTGTTTGTTTAGCTTATCCTATTAAACAGTGCAATATTAAAGCTGAAGTTTAAAGGATGAAACCCATAAAGATGAAGAGTATCCCGTAAACTTTAACTGTACCTCTATGCTGTGTTCGTGATAGCTTTTATTCGCCTTTATCTTGTTTTATTTTTCCCAGTACATCTTTCTATAAATCTCACACGCATTTCCCACTGGCAGTGCTTTCGCAGGCATCCGTAATGATTTTGCTGGAACGTTTACCACTCAGATGAGGAATACGAGTACAGCAGTGGGCCTGTGTGTTATATGAAGTCACAGCATGTTTTAGAAGAGAGCAGTAATTATAAAAGTAGCTCGGGATAGTGCTGTAATTATTATGTCTGTTCTTTCTGTCCTGCTGTAGTAAAACTGTTTTCAGTAAAAGCCTGGATATTTCAGACGCCACCCTCAAAGTGCGAGGCAAAGAAGAAAGGTAGAAATCAGCGCCGTCCTTTCTCTTCAGCTCTGAAGATGCAGTGGGGTTTTTAACTCAGGGTGTTGGATTGATCTCTGCTTGGTATAGAGATACAGAAGTGAAGTCTGTAGATTGAGAGCGTGCGTTAGGCCTGTGTGCTGAGGCACTTTTTAATAGCGCCTTTCGTCTGACGAATAGAGATTAACTTTTTGGGAAATAGGGCAAACTGGAATGAATAAGAGATCCTTATTTTCTCTGATTTGTCCCCTCAGTTTCGGCAAAGCTGTTCCCCCTTCGGCTTCCTCCACAAACATCAAAAGCATCTTATCTCCCCACTTGCGCTTTTCATATTTCCATTTGATGTCTGGCCTTTTTTTTTGTCCTGTGGTACATTCCCAAAAATAAGGTTCATTTTCTTTGGGTCTCTGTTTCGCTCCCTGCACTTTTACTCCTTTAACTATTTGTTTACATCTGTTTTGCTGCTGTATGTATGTTTGCAAAAGTGAAAGTGAAGTGACTGGCCCACTGTGTTTGCACATAGAGGAATTTCCACATATAACCCATCGGTGCAGTGAAACACTACTAATCGCTAGGCATTACGGTCATGTCATGTCAGTTCAGATTGAACTGGGACACACAGTGTCACAAGCCCATGGCTGCCCATCTCGCATGTATGTCCGGCTATAAGATTAAGATCTATGGTGTTGGAACATCACCGTCTGATGAGTAACCCAAAGTTTTAAGAACTGAGCCACCACTGCCTGCTGAACCAGCCTTGTGACCGGATGGCCGCCAGTTCGATATCCCCCTACCAATGACTGAAGTGCCTTTAAGCAAAGCACCTAACCCCACAGCTGCACCCTGGGCGCTGTCAATAGGGTTGCCCACCACTCTGGGCAAGTGTGTTCACTGCCCCTAGTGTGTTTTCAGTAGTGGTTAAATGCAGAGGTCAGATTTGTCTGTGTGCAAGCACAGTGGGCCAATGAGTGGTTCATTTCACTATACTAATGAGTTAAATGAATGACTTTTATGAGTTCATAGAAGGAGGCATTAAATCAAGGCTGTTCCAGACCCTAAATAGTTCAGTATTTCACCGAATCTTGTTTTTTATTAAGACATAAAGAAAACCCCAAGACAGTTTAATAACAGCTTTATTGTGTATGCATTTAAATAAATGTTTTTAACCAAAAAAAAGTTTTTTTTTTCTGAAAAACTCCCCTGCATCTTTAGTGCTCTTGTCACAAAATATTCCGTTTTTGAGCTACCAGCTAGAAATCCTCTCATCTAATAGTCTTTTCTGTAGAGATAAAGCTCTTTTTAACTCTCTTTCAGTCCTTTGTCAGTAGATAGTAGAAAAGCTGCTAGTTCTCTTAACCACTGAGGTTTATCTTTTCTCATATAATTGCTTTCCTCATGTGTGTATGTCCTCACTTTTTTCTTCTCTCCCAGACTAATCAAATGTGTTGCTTTCCCACGTGCTCTAATGTCTCAAATTGTGTGTCGTGTCACTCGTGGCTAATTAAATGAAACATAGAAGGAGGAACTGAGCGCCTGTGTTCGGGAGCGTCGAGCCGAAGTGTTTTCGGTGTCGTGATTTTCTGCCTGAATGATCAAACTCATTTTGTGCCTATAGGATAATGTGCTTTTAAGTAACATGTGATTGATCAATTTATGGATCAGAGCTTTCCTCAGAGTAGAATCGGGGAGTGTTGACACATTAAATGATGATGAACTGCTTTAGTTTTGCCTCATCGGCCAGTTAAACTCCAGATGTTCGTTGGACTTGTTCACGCCAGTTGTGGACCTGGTAAAAGAAGAAACAGAACAGATCTGAAGATTAAGGATTTAGTATCTTATGTACAGTAAATACTTATTCTCATTTACTGCATGTATAAAAAGTATACAACAGATCCAGAGATAAAACTACTTTTAGCACAGAGATAAGGTTTAGATTTATTTTATTTTTTAGCAGTAAGCAGTAGAAGCCAATTATCTTGACAAGCTCTGAGTATCATTATGCAGGGATCATTACACATTATTGGCAAGCTCTCAAAAGAAATCCCTTGGTTTCGAGGCACATTTGAAAACAGCTGCAGATGTGGGCAAAATATTGATGTGTAAAGGTGCAGTTTGTGATTTTGAAGTGCTTTTTAGACACATAATAGACACAACATTTAAAAAAGGTCTCGTAGAATAACCGTGATTTGTAATACTGCCCTGTAATTACTTGGTAACTCGTTTTCCATTTTAAGTGTTTTAATATTTTTCTGGGCTGGAAATTAGCTCCGCCCACATCAGAAGACGTACATAGTTTAGGTAGAAGACTCTTGTCCTTGTTTGCTTTGCATTGCAGCTTACAAATAACAAACTGCCCCTTTAAGACACATCTAAAATAGATATAAATGTTGTATTGTGACTGTATGAATCTGTGTGTCATGGTAGGTCACGGTCCATCAGCGGTGCTTCATCTGGTCTGTCCACCAGTCCGCTCAGCAGTCCACGGGTAAGTCACTGTATTTATCCCAAATCACAGCGAGATAGGGTCACTGATAAGAGTGCTATGTCTGTTTACATAATGTAAATGAATGGAAAGGAAAGGTCAAGGACAGATATTAGTTTTACTATATGAATTACTATATGAACACTTGATTTCCATTGCAAACTTAAATGTAAGGCCATTTCCTCCTCCAATAAACAACAGCAAGCTAGAATGCTACAATTTAGCCAATTAGCATCAAATGCAAATGGGAAAAAACAGTATAGGTTAGCCGTAACCCAGTGCCATGGACGATCCCTTAATTATGCACTACGTGTCAACAGCTTCAAAGCAAACCTCCAAACAGTACGGCTTATTAGCCATGCTCAAGGTCTGCGATTTAATTTAAAACACTGGTGCTGTAGTAAAATTTCTGCCTGTCGATACTAATAGACTGCTTCTAACTGCTAGTGCGCTTGCACGGCGATGCTCGGCATAATTAGCTGGAATCTGTTCCTTATTCAGGGGATTGTAGCTCTGGGATATTTGAAGCTGCTAATGGCTTGGTAAAATCTGAAAATCCTCCTTTCCTTACTTACAGTAGAGCTTTTACAGTTGACTTGTTTGAAGCGCCTAACCATTTACAAATCCACCGCTAAGTCTTTCCAGTATGCCGTGTTTGACTTGCACAGGCGAAACGCCAGCAGGATTTAGCTTAACCCCTGCTTTGAGGCTGCCCTGATCAAATATTCTAGTCTCAAATATTTTCCAAACTCCAGACATCACTTTATTGACTCTTATGCTGACTGCTCTTGGAATAAAGCATTGCTTCTGATAAGACTATGTAGGGCAGAAGACCCTTCATTACTCACATATCAGCCAGTGACAAAATGTTCTGTGCAGTTTCAGAAACTACTTTAGAAAACTTTATCTTTGATTTACACAATTGCGAACGTTTGTATTTATGGTAAAAATGTTTATGCCAATACTTTTAATGAGTCCTATATTACTTCAGTAACACTTCAGTATATTGTGTCACATGAAACAACAGGTTATGGCTAATATGTGTGTAAAGTGAATACAGCAGATATTTGGCACATTGCCAGCTTATTAGCGCTATAGGAAATATTCTCATATTTTTACCTTATTTTAGGATTACTTGTTTTTTTTAAAAATCCACCCTGCGTATTTATCTTTATAATTAATATTATAAAAGCTTGCTACCCAACCTGATTAACTTTACATATTTTCTTCATTAGGGTCTTTTTTCTGCAAGTTTTCTGATGAGAAGAGGTCATAAATAACATTAAATTTGCATTATTAGAGCATTTCAAGTGACATATATGGAGTATAAAAGTTTGGTGATCTTTCTCAAATATTGATAAAATAGTTCTGTGTCAGTTGCTAAAACTATTAAAAATTAAGAAAATATTAGTAGCTTTATTTGTCATTGATTTACATGCATATCGCAGGTTTTTAAACTCAATATTAACCAATGTTTCCTAAAAACTCTGCTCTTCCTCATATATACACTGAAAGTTTATTAAGATAATATCTATTAGTGCATGTTTGACATGTTACCCAAAGCTAAAGCTTTCAGCTAATACCATCACTGCTAACTAGCTAAGCTGAGTGTCCAACATAACTCAAGGTGACCACATAGGCTGTGTCCGAAATGGCAAACTTAAACACTACCTACTAGTCTGGAGCAAGTATATACTATTTAACTGCTAATCTAGTATACAATTCTAGTATAGGAGCGTGTAGTATAGTATGCACACCACCTTGGACGCACTCGATCCGCCATCTTACCAACAACCGTTGACCCAAGCCAGTTAAGTTCCACACAATTAATTAGTTTAATTAATTAATTAATTAACTTTAAATTTAGTTTGTAATTGTTCCTCAGAATTGTTCCTCAGCTCAGCCTACACTGATAATAATAAACTCTCTCAGTCTCATTTACAAATAAAACAGGCTCTCAGTTTGCTTGCAGTCAGGCTCGGATAGTGTGTTGGCTGAGCATACTAGAAAATCTCTCCCAACCTAGTAGGACATCCGGGAACCTTTCACATACTACCTGTTACATACTAGGTATTCGGACGCACTACATCGTGTCGCATGCTAGATTTGCATACTAACTAGTATGGAAGTATGCCATTTCAGACGCAGCCATTGTGTAGGTCATTGTATTGGAGTCTAGTGGTTGCTGACTTCACTACTTCTACACTGCACAGGTCATTAATGTAACCTTTGCTGGAAATAAAATAAGCTCTTATTTGTAGGAGCTAACAGAGAAACCTGACTGTAATCATTAAAATTTACACCACTTTATGTCCACTAATATTGTCCTCCTGTAACGTAACTGCAGGAACGATGCAAATACAGCACCGACCAACCAATTAACACCATAGTCACTAAACACATTTGAGGAAATAGTTAAAGTGCTTCAGGAGGAATGTTTCCTTTAGTTGAATGTGACCACAGGATCATGATGTTACACGTCGTGTTAAATGTCTGAGAAATTGAAATCTCACTTAATCTCATGTTTACAACATATTTGATTTCTTTAAGACTCTGAACCTGCCAGGCACATTATTGTGTTCGACTCTCTTCACCATATGTTTCATCACATTTTAATCACTGTACTAATGAGTAATTAGCCTGCACCTTCAGAAACAGTAGTTGTTAATAAATAAAACCTCCAATCAAAGGTAAGAATGAGAACTCTGTATGAAGCACAAATAAGCTGTTCATTGTTAACTATGAATGCATGTCTTTTATGTAGCTCTTTATACTGAAGTGTTCGCAAATACCAATTCAGTGGTCTTTGTTTTACTCAGATTGGTAAAACAGAAATCAAAATCCTTTGTTCAATCCAGAGAAACCATGAATTAAGCTTCACGACATCTTCATATCATTTTCCTAAGCAGCAGCATCACAATTCTGCACTCAGCTTTGCACTCGATGGTCCAAGTTTAAGTGGCCATTCTGACAGTGTAGCGCTATTGTTGTGAATGGCCTACTTCAATCATTTAGATTCTGATTACACTTGTACATCTCTGGATGATCTGTAACAATGCAAATATTTATACGGAACAATTCTGACAATAGCGCAAGCAATTGACTCATCCTAATATTGCTCACATGTGGCACGTGCACATTTCCCGCTTGCTCGGTCACTTCTGGTGGTTTTCCAACAATGACCCAGAGCTTCTTCTTTTTTTTGTTATGGTGGCTGCTTTTGCTTTCAGAACACTGCACATTCTTTCTACGTTTTCTTGCTGCCTCTTGGCTGGTTGTGCTAATGGCATGTTTTTTTTTCTTTCCTTTCTTTCTGCACTCTCCCTCCCTCACTCAACACTGCTGCCTCGTCCACCGTCCATCCTTGTGTGCTGTTGGTGCGCGTGCCTGTGCTGTGGTGCGTGCTAATCTGGGACCTGTGTGTGTGTGGTGTATGCGTGTGTGTGTGTGTGCGTTTGTGGGCTGCGGGTTGTGTGATGCTGCTGCCGGTTTCGGTGCATGCGCTCTCCCAGCCTGTGCGACGCTTTTTCATTCCCCCGCAATCCTCGGAGCTCATGCGGTCACCCAACCACAACCCGAGGCTCAATGGCACCTTCCAGCCAGGCACAGGGGCGCAAAACACTGCACAAAACAACAAAACGCAGACACTCCCAGCTAAGCCTAAAGGGTCAGAAAAGCCCCTCCAGAGCACTAGATCAAACCCGCTTCCCAACACCATGGCCACACCGCTGACCGCCAAGTCTGAACCATCGACACCATCCACGCCATGTCACCTCATCTCCCCAGCCATTCCTGTGCCCAACAGCCCGAAGGTGCGCCGGCCGCCCCTGACTGTGCCCCCCAAGCTTTCAGTGCCTCTTTCACAGGCTCCACCTCTCTCCCCTATCCGTCTACACCACCTGCACCCGCTGGCCACGACTGACCACAACGGCAAATGTATCCCCACTGTACAGGTGACTCCCCACCCCTCACCCCGTGCCAGTCCCCTGCCAACACCCAAAGGGACACCCGTGCACACGCCCAAGGAGAGTCCAGCAGGTACGCCGAGTCCCACACCACCCCCCAGTCCCTCTATTGGGGGCATGCCCTGGAGGACGCGACTCAACTCCATCAAGAATAGCTTCCTCGGCTCGCCGCGCTTCCACCGCAGGAAACTGCAAGGTAACATTGAGGAGGCAGGATGCACTAGAAAACATGTATTGCAAAATATATCCGTATCACAATACCACAAATACTTCCTTTATTGTCCAGGTTTGGTGTCAAGAACTTGTCCTGGTGAGAGCTTACACATTTAAATATATTAAATACTGTATATATCAAGGTTTGCCTAACTAAGTTTATTTACAGCATTATTTAACATTTTAAAAGCACAAACTTAATTAATTTAGTCATAAACACTTCTAATATTTAATCTTCATTCCATTTATGTATAACAGTGGTCTCCTTATTGCTGGTGAATTCTTAGTTCTGATTGGTGAGAAGTAAATAATAATATAATCTTAACAAATAAATAAATAAATAAATAAATAATAATAATAAAAAAATAAGAATTAATTCTGTTTTTTTAAGATTAGATTAGATTGTTTTTTAATATTATATTATTATTTATAATAATAATAATAATAAAACAATAATAATAATAATAATAATAAACACAAAAAAATAATAATAATACTGTTTATTTATTATTAATTATTATTTATTTAATATTTATTTAATAAATGATATATTTTTTATTATTATTATTATTATTATTATTATTATTATTATTATTATTATTATTGTTGTTGTTGTTGTTGTTTTAGACCTTGGCTTTAGCAATTCAATTATTAGCATGTTTTACCTCTTTAAAGTTATTTAAAAATACCAATTATTATTAACTCTAATTATTTACTAATCATTTCTATAGCTTGATCTTTACAGCGACTGGTTATTGAACATTTTGCTGTACACAGAAAAAAAGTAAAATTACTAGAACAACGTATAATTATTGTCAGTTGCAAGATTCATGTTTGTTTACTGTGTCTTGTTTTAATGTAGCTATAACCTGATAAAAACCTTATGAACTTATAAACAGGCTGTTAGGTTTGTGTAATCAGTTGAACTGTACAGTTTGTAAGGATTGTAAAATAATCAACAACGGCTGATATTTACAATGTTGATTATTTTTCTGTATGTGTTTTATTCTAAATAAATATTAACCTATATATTTAAAATAATTCAGTAAATGATAACCAACATAACCTAAAATAACTGGGTTAGTATCCTCTATTCATCCACCAAGTAACCAGAAACAACATATGGATTCTTAACTAACCCTGGAAATAATGTTCATTAATGCAGTCAATAATATAACAGCCCCAAACCTGAATATTTATTTAACTGAAGTTGGATTAAGCATAACCATCTTTATGCTATTTTTCATGCTTAAGCACAAAAACACAACTGTTTATTTATTGCACAGAACCATAGAACCACAACAGCAATGTCGAAACCAAATGTAATACAACATAGCCGTAAATGAGTTAAACAGCTGATCTCGCTAGATTTACATTCATTTCCTGCCGGTTTATTGGTGTTATCTGTGATCCGCAATCAACAGGCTAAGAGCTGCTTGAGATCCCATTATCTGCTTTATCTGTAGTGATGATGAAACCTTCATAAGCATCTAACCTTCTGCTGCTCCTCTCTTTCTGTCTCTCTGGAGGCCCGGGTCAGGTTCACTGATTGCTGCGGTTATTAAGCAGCTCTTAAGGCTTTGAATAATTAACTATGCTTCATCAGCATTCAGCTCCGGTAGCGTTTGTGAATACCTGGACTCTTTCAGCATGCTTTATGATATATGATGATTTGGTTCATGCTGAACTGTATTTTCCTGGCTCTTTGCAGTACCAACCCAAGAGGAAATGTCCAGTCTGACGCCAGAGTCTTCCCCTGAGTAAGTCATTGAGTCCGTTATTTAAAATGATTACATAAGCAATGCATGAATTACACATGAAGCCTCTGGGTTTGTGTGCAAAATGCAAACTCAATTCTTGATTGAAGCTACAAGAACAGTGTGTAACAGGGCCAGTAAGGGATCACGTCTTTTAAATAAGCAAAATTGTACCTGTTTGATGTAATTAATACACTAATGTGGCAGAATAACTGGTACAGACAAGCCTATGCCATCTACACACATCATTGGTTGTGTCCGTCAGTGCACATATAAAGCGATAGGCATTAATGAAAGCTTATAGAGCTGTTTCTGCAGTGCAAATGGCTAGTTATTACAATTTTAGCGATTTTCAGTGGGGTTTATTCGGTGGAGCTTCTGAAATAGGTTATAGCATTTCTGCGGTAGAGGCATGATAAGAGGAACACTCATCTGAGTTTGGGGTTTTGACATTTCCACCTAAGTCAGCAGATCTCAATGTTATTGAACAGATCTGGGATGTCTTGCAACATGCTGTGGAACACAGAGATCCTTCACCTCAGAATAAAACAGAATGTGGACTGTTCTGCAGGAAGTGTGGTGATTTATTGCCTACAGAATATTTCTACAAGCATGTAGGGTTCATGCCAAGTGTGGGACCTACCAAATATTAGACTGGTGTACCGTTTTTTTCTGACACTTCCGTGTGCATTGACATTTCAGACAGTTCTAGCTATACAAACAGATCAATTTGGAACACACGGTATGATTAACTGTTAGTAATACTGAAAAGCAGGTGCTATATCCTTTTGCACAATTATTTTTTTCAATCGATTATGTCAAGTGTTTGCAAAATTCTACTGGATACGCCAAGTAACTTTTAATACTAGCCCCAAACCTGGATTTATAGAAGGGTTGCATCAGGAGCAGCATCCAGCATAAAACTGGTGGCAAAGCAAAATTGCAGATGGATGATCTTCTGTAGTGACCAGTAAAAAGAGCAGCAGAAATATTCATTTTTTTCTATTTGAACGCACATGCGACCTAACATTCACTATTTTGGAACATAGAAGAATTGCAGGGCAAGTAGATGGATGAATGGATGGATGGAGGGATAGACAAATGGATGGGCAGATAGACAGAAAGTCACAGACAAACAAACAAACAAATAAATAATTAAACATTGCACCTTTCCCATGCATCAAGATCCTAAAATGGTCTAGTGTTATTAGATACAAATTTGATTGTATTCACTAATGCTCAGCAAACTCAACACATACAAACCCAACCAGCTAAAAGTGTCACAGATCTCTCCTCTTCAGTCTTTCTTAATGTGACAAAAGTTGTCTTTAGATTTTGCTTTAATTTCCTTCATGTGCTTTTTGTTTATTTTGACACATTCTTTGACATTTTGTGTGATTTAAGTCTTGTCTCTGGCTGCGTCCGAAATTACATACTCCCGTACTAGTTAGTATGCAAATCTAGTATGCGACACAATATAGTGCGTCCGAATACCTAGTATGTAACAGGTAGTATGTGAAAGGTTCCCGGATGTCCTACTAGGTTGGGAGAGATTTTCTAGTATGCTCAGCTAGCACACTATACGAGCCTGACATATCCCATAATGCACTGTGAGCGCACTGAGAGCCTGTTTTATTTGTAAACCAGACGGAGAGAGTTTATCATTATCAGGGTAGGCTGAGCTGAAGTAACATTGTTAATTACAAACGAAATTTAAAGTTAATTAAACTAAATAATTGTGTGGAACTTAACTGGTGTGATGTCTTGGGTCAAAGGTTATTGGTAAGATGGTGGATCGAGTGCGTCCAGGGAGGTGTACATACTACATGCTCGCATACTAGAATTGTATACTAGATTAGCGGTTAAATAGTATATACTCGCTCCAAACTAGTAGGTAGTGATCAGGTTTGCCATTTCGGACGCAGCATCTGTCTCCATCCTGTCACTGGTTTGTTTTTTAGTGTTTTATGTCAAGATTATGATTAGTTAATCTTGGTATATTCTATAATAAGGTCTGTCGTCACATTTGTCAGAACTTCTTGGTCTTATGTGTTATTTCTTTCTAGTACTCTGAACCTTGCATCTTTTCATGTACTACAGTTATTATCCTTTATTTTTAATTTAAGCTTCTCGCTTGTAATTTAATGTATTTGGATTATGATTATATGTATAATACAGTTATATAATGTCAGATATATAGTTACATATTATAAGATTTGCATACTAGTTTATACATTCTCTGAGTTTACGTATTTGTCTTTTCATGCATGTTACAAAAAGCATCCCAATTTTGGGAAAGATGTGGACCTGGCAACCTTCTTTACTATGACTTCATGATCATTTTCTGTTTAATAAACATGTAAAGTTTTTATAGTTAAACTAGTTTTAAACTAAAGTAAAAGTACTTTGCAAATATCCAAAATCTTCCCCATCTTTTTTTTTTTTTTTTATTATTAATGGTGTAATTATGTGGAACTCGCTGTTCTGCTTTAAAACATGGGTGTTTTTGTTCCACTTACTTAACTTCATGGCTACTTGCCACTGCTGGGCCATCCAGTGGTTTTAAAGGCAGCCTTCACATCGTCTTCTCTGGATTTCTAGAGAGTAGCTGCATGCCGAGCTGGCTTCAGGCTGTCCTAGATAAGCATGCTCTGTGGCAAAATCCCAGCATGCTCCATAGTTCAAGAAGGGCGGAGAAATGAGCCATGCACCAGCCTTCAGACCTCAAACCAAAGGCCTGTGACTGACTTTCCCCAAGGCTTTCTTTTAATAGAAAAGCAGGACCAGTTCGCTCACTCATCTTTCTGCAGCTCTCGACTGTCAATCCGAGCTGTCAATCCAGATCTGAGGCAGGAAGTTTGTTAATTGGCTGCGTGTTGAATGGGGGCACATTAGGGTGCTATTAGGGTTTATTTAGCTATGCACACTGTTTTATTTATTCTCATGAATATCTGCTTCTGGTGGTTTTGACTTTAAAACTGATCAGATGATTTCTTTTTATTGGCAGTGTATGCATACTGTAGTCTTTTATCTGATCGTCATCTCCGTTATCTCTTGTCACTTGGTGTGTGTGTGTGTGTGTGTGTGTGTGTGTGTGTGTGTGTGTGTGTGTGTGTGTGTGTGTGTGTCAGTCAGTCCACAGCTGTCTCACTTTGTTCAGCACTGTGTGTTCCAGCATGAGTGAGCTCAGGCTTGGAAAATGTCAAAAACTATGTTTGCGTGAAATGCCTTATTTACCACAGACGAGATCTGTCAGAGAAAACGCTCTTGTAATGATTTCACTGTACTTTAAAGATGTTTATTTTTTTTTCCTGAGTTGTATCCACTGCCTTGTCTTTTTGAAGGGTGCAAATTCACTCAAGTCCAACTGACAACTCTAGGTTTTTTTCCCTAGCTCTTAAAAGGCATGACACGTATAGCACATTTTACACAATATTGTGAACCACTGTGAAGTATTTATTGTCATATATTATTTTATATCTGGGTTTGACTCATCCTAGGTGCTTTCTCACTCCACTATGTCTCGCTTGCTTTTTTTAAGACTTGCGAAAAAATCTTGGTTTGGGAATTTCATCAATTTGGAGAAAGAAGAGCAGATCTTTGTGGTGATCCAGGACAAACCTCTGAGCTCGATCAAAGCTGATATTGTCCAAGCCTTTCTCTCGGTGAGTCTCATTAGCGTGTGTGTGTGTGTGTGAGAGAGTAATATTGTGTTAAATTATGACAGGTTGTTATATTTGATGCCATAAAGACATTTGTCTTGTGTTCAATATTAACTCTAATTTCCTATTAAGAAAACCCCTAGGCAGGTCCAGGCCTCACTTTCATAATTCTATATATTTTCCCATTAGTTTCACTATAAATACTAATTAAATTCATAGCAAATGCTGAATGATGAATAAATCATAAGCTGGAGCTTTCAGGGGTTAAAAGATTTATATTAATTCAGAAGCTTCAACAAATTAGATTTTACTATTTCAGATTTATTATATCTGTATACCTGTACAGTGGTGTTTAAAGGATTGTGAAAGTTCCTTTAGAATTTTCTGTATTTCTGCAACGATTTGACCTCAAATTTCTTAAGATTGTTAAGGAACCCGCCTTGGGATCAGAAGGTCCCGGGTTTGTTCTTGCATTTGTTTGTATTCTCTCTTTTTACAGGATCGTATTACTGTATGTTTCTAATGCTAACACTGTCAGACATTTCACTGACATTTCAGAATTACATTACTGATCAAAATCAATATGTTTTGGATAGCTGTTTAACTTTTTTTACTAGTTTACCAGCAGTTAAACACAGCTAAAATCATGATACTCCAGATACAGAAACCCAGCAGTGTGCTGAATAATCCGGCTTGTGGCGATATTGTCATTATTTTTGTTATGCCAGACGCTCTTATCCAGAGCGACTTACAAGGTTACTGGTATTACAGGTAGGCCAATGTTATCTTGCCCAAGGACCCTAATTAGCGTAGCACAGACTGGCTGCCCAGACCGGCAATCGAACTCAGGTCTCTCACATGG
>JAOVVF010000036.1:9278550-9303550 GCA_028565595.1 Duopalatinus emarginatus | reverse complement strand
GGAGCAGAACTCACAGACTCTCGGTGGATTGTAATTCTTTTCGATGTAGTGTTTCTTTATGAATGACAGAATTGAACTATTTTATGAACTCTGTGTCATTGCTGTACAAGATTTTGAAATCTTATTTGGAAAATAATATGGCCGAGCCTATTCCAGGGTGCTTGGGGATGGGATCAGAAAGGGGGAAATGTTTCACTAAATGCTCTATTCTCCTGTACAGCCTGTATATGTTCATTACGTAAACCTCGTCTAGTCGTGACTCTGCTTGGACTGATTGTGTTGCCAATTTTTTTTTTTCCATGTAGTGATGAAATATTTTGTCACCTTTGAATGAAACGATGCATAATGATTTACTTTTGATGTCAATTTTGCATTTATGGGAAAGAAAAAAAAAAAACGAAATCTTTTTTGGAGAAGCATCTGCAGGATTCAGAGATCTTTGGCCATAATTGTGTATAATTTTATAACTTATTTATCGTTGTGTTTAATTTGTTCTTGTTCTTATTGTTTGTTAATTTATGCAGCTGGGACTATTTATAAACCAAATCGGGGGTAGTTTAGTGTTTGTATCAGAGCTATTTGTCTTTTTTTTTTTCTTGTCATTCGTCGATCATCTGAATTTTGTGAACAAAGCACTCGATCTTTTCTGGCTTTGAGCAGAAAAAGAAGCTTGTAGTATATGTTAAATTATTTACCAGTAATTTAAGAATGTAGAGTAGCCTCTACGTGGGATGGGGAGGGTATAACGTTATATGAACTCTTGCTATTTGTCACTTTTTAAATCTCATAGTGTGTGTACGAACAGGTCGAAAACACTTGAACCATGTGATGTAAATAGATACCTTTGCCAATGAGTTTCTTAAGGCACCAAGGGGATCGTCCTGCTCATGGCTGTGTTCTCGTATTGCCGTTTGCATGTCAGACATCCAGATTTTCTCTGCATGATGATGATGTATATGTTCAATTTGCCCTCTCTTGTGCTTTTCCCTACCCTTCCCCCTTTACTTTCTCCCATTTTTTTTTAATCAGAATGACTGAATTGTTTTTTACGTTTCCTTTTACGTTGTTTTTATGTTCATATCTCATTTCCCTTCTTGTCCTTTAGTATTTTTTGTCCCTTCTGTTCTGGATGGTTTTCTCTGAAAGGGGGTGCTGATGTCATAACCCACCTTGTTGCAGGTGCATATCCACAACACGGCAGAATCCAGATAAAGAGAAATAAACTAAGCAATACCTATTCTTATCCTTCCTATTTTCTACTCTGAGAGGGAAGAGGAGCTGGAATACAGACTGCTTCATATGAGCAGGTTAAAAAAAAAAAAAAGAATTACAGAAAAAAAGGACACGCTGTATCCCCTTGTAACTACTGTGAATGAATTCAGTGCAAACAGAAATAAATCCATTGGATTCTTCTTTGTGCATCAGTCATGAACCTATAGAGGAGCTTGGATGTGAAAATATGTTTATTGAAAAGCTTTTGAATTACATTTGGCAGATGCTTTTATTCAGACTGATTAATGTGAGGCAGGACGAAACTGCTTTAAACATTGAGAACTGAAACTAACACACTTCCAATAACAGCTGAGAAATGTAACCCTTTAAACACCCATTACATGCTTGTCAGTCCAGATTTACATTCCTAACTGCTGTAATATTAAATATGTGGAAGCAGAAGCCTTTATTACAGCACAGTAAAATTATTTTTCCTCCACATATCCCAGCTTGTTCGGATGCTGGGGTCAAAACAGAGGGTCTGAAGAAATGCCACTCTTGCAGCCGATAAAGCAGGTTATGAGTTTTGCTATAGAGCCCTAAATGATAAGCCACTACTGGCTACTAATAGGTCCTATAGCTGTTGCATTCTAGCTGCAGAACAATAAAATTACATGAATAACAAAATGACACATGTAGGACGACAATCTTATTAAAGGTTCCTCAAGAGTTCTTTGGGTGTTGCATGGGTTCTAGCATAGAGGAACCTTGAATACTTGAAGAATTGTAAAGAAAAAGTCTTAGTGTCAAGGTCTACATAAAACAACTCTAGAGACGAACCAGAGAAAGTGCTAGAACATTTTCTCTAAGACCGTACCACTGCCAATGTATTTGTTGTAATAATAATAATAATAATAATAATAATAATAATAATAACAATAATAATAACAATAATAATAATAAGCATAGGAATACAAAAACATATATAATAAATTAGTCTTTACAAATGGTCTAAAAACACTTGAGTGATACACACACTATTTACAGTATAAAATGTTTTGTATACAAAACTGTACAGGTTAAACTCCAGGGTGTCTGCAAAGTCAGGATGCAATGGGAATATACTGATTAAATGCACAAGTGTAGGCATGAACATGTTACTAATAAATACTAAATTAATTTAGATCTACTTTTTTTTCTCCCTGTTTCTGACTTTTTGGACACCCAGTATCTGAAACATGAAGTAGCTGATTCACATTTTGTCCACAAGAGGGCACTATTGTATAGCATCTGTAAGCTAACTGTATGAATACCTAGTGTGTGGTGTTTTGTAGGAAAGTATTTAATTGTATAAATTAATAGTTACCCATGTAGTCCTTTACAGTGATATACAATGAGTCAACACTCTGTCCTGCAGTGCTTGAACAATCATATTTAAATGTTAAACCTTCAAAAGTCGTATATATATAAAAGTATATATAAAACCCTAGCCTGTTGATAGATTCAGCAGGGAATGAAAGGTGAGCTGAACGAAGACCTGAATGTCAGATAATCCCGTTCACTTCACCCTGTTCCTGAGCTGCAGAAAGAGCGAAGTCTGGAGATAAGCACTTCCTGTAGGTCCTCTAGAGCTTCACTGCACTTGGGTCCCAGCAGCAGCTCTTCAAAGTCTCGTCTCTGCAGCATGACCGGCATATTCTGAAGGAAGAAGTTTCGGCAGAAGGCGGCCAGCTCCACCGCATCACTCGTCTGTTACAGGAGAGTGGTAATGTCAGGAAAAGGTTCAAATGTATTCAGATTAATAGCTGAGTGTTATATTACAGATGTGGAATAAGTGAGGTAAGTGTTCTCACCACGGCTGCATGGTAGATGGATACGGCATTGTGGACAGTCATCTGCTCAGCACAGTGTATCTCACACACTCTCTTCAGAGCACAGAGCTGAAAGGAGTCAGCCACTGGAAGAAGCTGGACAAAACAGAGATACTGTTAAGTTTGCTATAAACTAACCCATACTCAGACATGGATTAAAATGACTGCATCTTTAACTGTGTGTGATTGGTGTAGTCAACAACCTATGGTTACCAACAGGAGTGAGGGTAGATGGTCATGAACTACCTGGATCAGAGCCGGCCCGAGGCATACTCGAAATACGCGGCCGCTTAGGGCCCCTATGCCTCCAGAGCACCAAGATATCATGATAAAAAATATATATATTTTAAAAATAACATTGAATAATAAAACGAATTGGTATTACACAGGTAAAAATGAATATTATATTTATTTCTTTTTATAGTTAGCACTATATATAGGTTAATCAGTTGCTGCTGTGGGCTGTTGCCTCTGTCGGGCACTTCAGCATATTGCACAATATCTCTCTCTGGGCTAATCGCTCTAACAAAATAAAATAAAATTTAAATAAATAAATAATAAATAAATAAAAATCAGCTCCCTCCTTAGGCCTTCCGCTTCCTTTTTGTTTTGTTTTGTTTTTTTTCTGGCGCAGGGAGAAAGGTAATTGAGCGATATGCAGAGGTGGTCGGAGGGGGTATGGGGGGCCTCAAATTAAAATCTGTTTAGGGCCCCATAAAGGCTTGGGCCGGCCCTGGATGTATTTTCCATTTATTCTGAGTTTTACGTTCTGTACCTACAGCTTGTGTGGATGATCAGTTTGCTTTTTAACAATGAGATTACCCTAAAACAGCTTTACAGACATATTAAATCCAGATATCATTTTTATAATTATATTTTCCTATGAGATATCAGATTAGCTTAAACTCTACCACAGTAACCATGACAGACATCAGTAATGTAAACCTAAAGTGATGACAGTACAGTAATTTGAAGGATGTGAGATGAAACATGGCTGCAGTATGATTGGAGGATAGGGTCATCGATTTAACTAAAGCTCTAACGATATATTGTTTCTTCTGTTCATGCAGGCTACTTTTAATCATTTTAAAGGTTTCAGGTCATTTCATGTGTTACCAGTCTAGCTATGGCTGAACATTCATAAATACCATCGAACTTAAAAACTACACAAGAGCATTAGTTGATATCAGTGCCATTGTGAGACATTTATTGTTAAACTTATGGTTGGAATTTGCATTACAAAGGTGAGATAACAAGGTAAAATAAGAGCCCTCATGTTTCCATTATAGTGCCTTTGAACAGGATAATAGAGTTTTAGTATTCACAAACATGCTACAGATGCAGTTGAGATAGATAATACACACCTGTACAAAACAGAACAGAATTACTTAAAGGATTATTAAATGTTCACTGAAAATGCATTTCTTTATGAAAATTGGGTGAAGCTTCTTTTTGTGTGTGCAAAAGTGTCCAAATCCAACTTATTTAAAATAACCAATGGCATGGTGGTGTGATGTGTTTAAGCACATCAATATGGTAACATTTATTTATTTTTATTAACTAAACACTGATGTGAACCTTTTGTATATTTATTCTTACGTCATTTTTATAATGTTGTGGAACATCCACGAAACAAGTTAGTTCCTGTTATCACTTACACAAAATTCCAGCTTATCATTTCACTAAGAAACTGCAACACGGATTATATACCACAGCACTGAATTCTTGATTCTGATTGGTCAGATGGTGTTGATTAATTTTCTATAACAGCAGCTTGGTCTGTAAATTTCCATTCTGAAACACTGAAATTCTGAGACACTGGAGTCTCCTTCCTTATGGGTCCTCATGAATGAACTGTTACTATAGAAACAATCATGTATTTAAACCTGACCAATCAGAATCAAGAATGCTGTGTTGTTGTATATAACATTGAAGAACATCAGTCATTCCTGTACCGAGTGTCCAATGTTCCACATGCAGGTTTGACTGATGAGGTTTAGTTGAATGTTTTCTCACCTCTAACATGTCAGAAACATCTGCATCTGTGTTCTCGGCTCCTCCACCATACAGGTGAGACATCAACATCTGAAATGCCAATTGAATGCTTTTAGTAAACAAACAATTATTCATCTGACACTATTTCACTGTCAGTTGAATTTTGCCTGTTAGTTCACCTGAAAAGTGCTGTGCTTGATGTCTGTGATCTCGATGACATGATCCGTGCCATTTGATTCGTTAATGCTGAGCAAGTCTTTAAACCTGAGTTGAGACACAAGGAGCAGATGTGTTTTATGTAGATAGGGACATTATCACAGCGTGCACTGGTTCAGGGTGTAAAGCTGAGCTTGTTTTAGTAACCGACCTCTGTGATGCGGACATGAGGAGCACCCGGTGTGCGTAGAACGGCCTGCCTTCCACCAGGAACGTCACATCTGACATCTCAGAGTTATTCAGGAAGTGGATGTCTGTTAGTCAGGAAGACATGTTGCTTTGTGATTTATCAAATTTGCCGACTTTAATGGGGAATAAACTTATTATTCCAGAACTGGAGTTATTCCAGTCCTTCATATTTTGTTATTTTAGAGAAAATTTGGTTTTTGGCAATTGTGAATAAATATGATGAGGTACATTCTTAGGGAAATGGAATATGGAATTAATATGGAGCTGAAAAAACACTTTGGTGGTGACTGCTTTTCTATAAGAGCAGTTGTTGGTATGGTACAGTGGTACAGTGCTAACATCATCGGCTCCCATGTGAGAGACTCGGGTTCAATTCCCGGTCTGGGCAGCCAGTGCTACACCAGTAAGGGTCCTTGGGCAAGACTCCTAACACTACATTGTCCCATCTGTAATACCAGTAACCTTGTAAGTAGCTCTGGATAAGAGCGTCTGCCAAATGGCGTAAATGTAAATGTTGTAAATATAATATTAGTGTTGTTGTTATTATTATTATTTATTTATTTATTTATTTATTATTATTACTATTAAAAATAATCCAAACTGGTACAGGGACTCGTATTGTGAACCCTCTGCATAAATTGATAAAAATAGTCATGTGTAATCATTGATATGAAGGTCCCAAATCTGAGCTCTGCAATCAACAACACTCAACTAAAGTGCCCTTGAGCAAGGCACCTAAACCCCAACTGCTCTCCGGACACTGCAGATAGGGGCTGCCCACCACCCTGAGCATATGTGCTCACTGCCCCCTAGTGTTCACTAGTGTGATCATGTGTGTTCACTGCACTGATATGCGGAGCTCAAAAGAGTAGTTCACTTTCATTTCACCTTTACTTGTTGCTGACAAGTTACACATCATTAAATGTACCTATGAACTGATGTCATTCTTTAAGTAATAAACTTCTGCCACGTTTGAATATTTAACCCAGGAAAGGCTTAAGCTTTACTAGTCATACTGTGTGTATAAGGTAGAGTTTCTCACCGAGCTGGGCTGCTGACATGTTCCTCATTTCTGGAACAGGAGGCAGAGGAGCAGAACCGAAGCAGTGACTAAACACAGATCCCAGCTTCTCACAGATCTCTTTATTCTGGAGAGAACAACGGACGGCATTATTGTAAGGCTATTATAACAAACCTGTAAGCTTACAGCTAACTCTGGCGAAGACCATTATTACAAACATTGCTTAAATAAAAAGAAGCAGTGTTCTAGTGAGGTGTAACATTGTGTATACCAGATCCAATATATAAACACTTTCTACCGCCAGTGTGATTTACGACATAAACACACTCAATCTGCGTCTGGACACGGCTTGAATGTTTGTTGAATTTGTTTACCTTGGTGGTCGTGAGGATGGAGAAGAGCAGTGGAAGGCCATCAGAGATCATCTCCTCACAGTGCTTCTCATCCCACAGAGAGCTGAAGTCACTCAGGAGGGACAGAGTTAACTCAGTTCTGGACTGGAGCTGTGCAGTGTGTAGAGACTCCAGCCACATGTGTAACCTCCATGGAACACCTGCACACACACACACACACACATACACACGTCAGAATTACAGATTAAAAGAGTCTTGTATTGTAAACCTTGTCTTGTGTTAACCCTTATGAAAGTGAAAGTGAAAGTGAACTATTTTGCCTTACTGTTTTTGCACACAGAAGGAATGTGACCTTCGCATTTAACCCATCCGTGCAGTGAAACACACACACCAGTGAACACTAGGGGCAGTGAACACACTTGCCCGGAGTGGGAGGCAGCCCCAAACCACAGCGTCCGTCCATCAGTTTTGTTTTTTTTTATAGTTGGTCCCTCTGCGTATTTTTTTGGTCTATCCATTTGTCAATTTCTCATTCCACTTATCTACCGTATCTGTTTACATTTCTGTATGCTTGTCTGTCTATCCATAATTATTATGCTTCTGCATGCCTAACTACAGTAATTACTGTCCATCTCTACATGTCTGTCTGCATGTCCACCTATTTGTCTGCCTTGTCTACCAGTCTTGGTGTACAGTCTGTCTAGCTGTCTACCTGCCTGACTACCCTTGTATATGCCCTGTCCTACGCATCTGTCTGTATGCTCGTCTGTCTCATTACTAGTCTGTGTACCAGCCTTTATTTCTATGTCTATCTGTCTGTTTTTCTGTCTGTCTTTCTACCCATTTCTATGTATTTAGTTTATGGTTTCAGGCCATACCTAGCGCTCTGAGTTCCATGGTGACATCCAAGTAACCGTGCTCTGCGCTGTGAAGGCTGGCCTCCTGCAGGGCTCGGATTCGTGCCTTGGTCAGCGGTGGGACTACCCCCACGTTAGAAGTAGATACAGGATGACGCTCTGGCTTCTGTACCTCTTCTACACCTTCTGCCAGAATCTCCTCCAGAGACAGCACATCCTCCTGCAGCTGCTGAGGTTGGCTCAGTAACTTCCTCAGCACGTTCCTAATGCAGAGAACGGCATGAGGAAAAGCAGACGTTTGCACGGCACGACTTTCAATGTGAATAAGCTTAAACTCCAGGTACAATATAGTTACGCTACCGGTGTCCATGTGCCGCAGCTTGACTGAAGCAGTTCACATCTTCATACAGCGATGTCAAAGAACTCCCACTGTGCACACGAAGCATAGGGTCAGCACCACGGGACAAGAGCAGGCTGACCATCTCATAGTTCCCTAATAAAGTTAGGTAAAAAAAAAAAAAACCTTGTGAGACTTTAAGCCATTGCATTTACATATATAATATATATATAATGTATAATTTGTACCTGCAGCAGCTGCTAGTTGGAGTGGTGTCTCTGCTGAGCCCTGGTGTCCACTCCTATGAGCACAGCCTTCCACGTCAGCCCCCATGTCCAACAGCAGCTGAAATAGTTACGCATTCATATTTAACATAATAATGCACTATGTATTACGGACTGTATAGCTATCGTTACAGTTATATACTGAATGTACGAGGATCCACAGCTCACCTGTACCACTGATAAATGTCCGTACAGCACAGCGAAGGTTAGCGCCACCCAGTGGCGACTGTCAGGGTGAACTGATGGGTTTTTAGGCGAGCAGCTAGGAACCTGCAGCGAAGAGCAGGAAGAATAATTATAGTTAGATAAAGCAATATTAACACTATTCTGTTCTTATGAATAATCATATGCTGTTGGTTATATGTAATACTAAATGCTCTCTACAGTATTATTCTTTACCCCTATATCCAGATTAGCTCCTGCATGAATGAGCATGTGGACCAGAGCTTCATCTCCTGCTGAGCAGGCGTACATCAGAGGAGTCATGCCCTGAAATCACACACACACACGCACACACACACACAGGTAAGTCACACTTATTCCTGTATAAAACGAAGCCGTACACTCAAAATAAAGTTCATTAATAGGTCATTAGTAGTACTAAGAGTCCTACGTTGCCTCTAGGGTTCTAGATTTACACTTTACGGTTCTAGATTAAGAGAAGAGGAAGGTTTGCTATTCATATAGAAATTGTTCCAACCTGATCATCCATAGTATCTACTCCATCCGGACCCAGCAGCTGGATGGCCTGACCAATCAGATCTGTGCGTCCGCAGTTGAGCATGCGGAAACCCAGGTCCAGGTTGAACTTATCTAATGCAGACTTCGAGTCCAAGCGCTTAAAAGAGCTGAAACAGCACTCCGGCCTAAGGAAGAAAGATGAAGCAATAAGACGTTATTTATATAATGGGGAAAAAACATCTATAAGACCATAAAGAATTTTTCATACTTAAGCTGTCTGGGTTCACAGTCCAGCCCGGGTAGGAGCAGCCTGGCTGTCTGTCTCACATCATCGCTGTCCACTAAGAGACTCCGCCGATGCTCAGCGTGAACCATGGCAACACGCATCCACTCCATCAGAGGGGGAAGTAAAGGGAACGGTCTATATGTACAACGGATTCTCCTATTAATTTTTATTCCCCGGTATGTAATTTAACCACAGACACATGTAGAGGCATTCTTCTCTAGTGGTTCTCATACCATATTCGGTTGATCAATGATCTACTGTTTCCTTCCTCATAAAGCCAGCCAGCAAAATAGCTAGCGTGTTTACTGTACTGTACTGAAACTTAATATAAGTGAATACACCTGCTAAAGTCATCGGCCTTCACGAGCAAGAAAAAACGCAGACATTTCCACATATTCATCCTGTGACACAAAAAGATGTGTTTCCCTGATTCATGAATGACCATTACAATATTCTCACAGGAACGGAATCCCTATAAACACATAATTATACATACTTTAAAAAAATGCCCACAGAAATAAAAAAAAAAAAGATTTAATAAGTTGATCTGGAAAAAACGGTACATACAAAACAGCATGTTTGTTCATTCATTCAGAAAAAGAAGTGTTTAATCTGCTCATCAGCTAATGTTCTGCATTATAACATACCTCTCTTTGTTCAGTGCCATCCTGGGTGGCTCTAGGTTCGGATTCTCCATAGACTCCATCTGTGGACTGCGCAGGAAATAGTAGAGAGTGTGCAGGGCATCGGGAGACCACGAGAGTGGCTGCTTGTGGCTTGGATGGCCAGGGCTCAGAACGCAACCCCCAGAGAGCAGACGCTGCATGTGGCGCATGGCACGGGACACCAGGTCACCTGAGGACATCAGGACAGAAGAGCATTGGGCAAATGTGGATTTGTGAATTTAACAGCTTCTCCAGAAACAGTGCTGAAAAACCTTCAAATATGAAACTAAATATATATTTTGGGGGATTACTGTAAAAGTGAACAAACCTATCAAAGGCTATTTTCTAAACGTGCCTACAAATGATGTATAAAGCAGGCACATAATAAGCTCTGAATTCTTTCATAGGAAAAATATCCTCATGAATGAGGGCATAATCCACCCCTACACACTGAGGGGTTTTTTGGTTTTTCTTTCAAAGATGTTCTCCAGGAGTTTCCATTTCACAAAAAAAGTCTTTTAGAAATCCAGTAGCATTAATCAAGAACATATGAGGAACATTTTTCTGAGAGTATTAAGACAGACCTTAAATGCCCCATGTGGTAGAAGAACACTGAAGAGTAACTGGTCATGAATTTATTCTTTTGTTTTATTATTGCTGTAAATTGTTCTTGGTAAAACAAGTTAAATCTGGACTCCTTATTTAAAAAAAAAAATTGGACAGCCATGAGCTTGTGGTTATGGAACTGGACTTGTAACTGGAAGGTCCTGGGTTCGAAGCCTGAAACAGACAAATCATGACTGAAGTTCCCTTGAGCAAGTCACACAACCCCCACCTGTCCCCCAGGTGCAAGCCCACCTGGTGGTTACCCCCCCACCCCTCCTCCCCCGCTCTGGACAAGTGTGTTCACTATCCCCTAATGTTCACTAGTGTGTGTCTTTCACTGCACTGATGGGTTTAATGTGAAGATCACATTTCTATGTGCACAAGCCCAGTAGGCACATATTTCACTTTCACTAGCGTTCACTAGGGAATATAAATTGAAATGATAGTGCAGAATCAGTTTCTGGTATTGTAGTGGTGAGCTTGTCAAGTATAAACTCTAATCTGTGGACCAACCTGATACATCCTGAACCTGAACATCATATAAAAAAAAAACAAAGCCCAGATTTATCGATCTGCTCTATCAAGTGTGAAATCTGATAAAATATCAGACCTTTACACCCACACAGTTACAGTTTCTACTAGTATAACACCAAACCCAGCTGGTTCACATCAGATAACATCAGCAAATACACAATTTCTGCACCTTCACGTTACAAATACACACTCTAGCTCGCCCCCACTGACTCATGGCAAAGTTGAATATGTGACCAAATATAAAGCACAGGGCCTACAACACACTGTGGAAAGCTAAATCAATACTGCCAGCTTTGCTTGTGTAGAAATCCAGGCTTGTGTTATTCCCATAAGAAGGATGAGCAGAAGATAAACATAGGAAGCCAGATATCCTCTCCTTATCGTCTGGGTTCATCATTAGAACACCACGAGACAGGAGAAAAGAGCAGCGGCCACATGGAGAAGACATCACGCTGAATAGAGGAAGTACACCACAGGAGTATGACACTGATCTAATAAACAGGGGCTGATATTGTCTTTATAGGGATTGGGTTCCAGGTTTGTGTGGTGACAAATTTTGGCCAGGCTTTAAATAAGGTGGTGCTCTATAACTGGAAACCCATCTGCCTTGTGGCTTACAGCGCTGCTCAGCACTTACTCCTCAATTACCATATCAAAACGAACACGGATGAATGATCTCTGATAGATCTACCACAAAGACCTGCTTTTCAGCTCTCGTGGGCATTGGGTGTGGTGTTATTTTGCAGGTTTGTCGCAAACACAAGGCACAAAGGAGGTACTTTTTCCCTCCTCGGGACCAAACACAGGATGCTCTTGTAGCAGGAGCACAACCGACGGAGTGTTTCGGATCGCCTGAGGGCTGGACCAAGCGGCGGCCAGGAGCACACGCTGGCCTCACTCTGAGCTGGAAAATAAACACACAGGCAGCTGCACTGCCACATGTTTTAAAGTAGAGCGGGTCAAGCACGAGCAACAATACTAATGACACAAAGAAGCTCTTTTTAAAGATGAGTCAGGAAAATAAAGGAGCTAATATGGCAATAAACAGTGTGTGTTGAATAGAAATAAACACCAGAATGCTTAATGATCTCTGTAACAGTGACTCAAACACTACTACTACTAACTGTGAACAGTGAACTCCAGAATTACTGGCACCGCTTTATAAAATAAACCATACACACATCTGCAAAAGTATGTGGACACAAACCCATTACACTGATATGTAAGTTTTTCCCCAAACTGTTGCCACAAAACTGCCACAAAAGTCACTAAAACAAGCCCCGAACAACATGATAACATGCCCCTGTGCACAAAGCAATTGCACTTCATGAACAAATGGTTTGCCACGTTGGACTAAAAGAACTCTGTGTGTCCTGCACAGAGCCCTGACCTTAACCCCACTTGAACATCTGTGAGATGAACTGGAATGACGTCTGTACAAGAGGAAGCCTGTTCGGACATTAGTGCCCTATCGCTTTTCGGTGACAAACAGCATTGGGGCAGCTGTAGGCTTATGGTTGAGAAACCAAACTTGTAACTGGAAGGTCGCCGGTTCAATCCCCACACCGACAAGGCTGACAAGAAAGGCACTGAACCCCCTAACTGTTCCCTGTGTACCATGGATGGAGCTGCCCATAGCTCTGGGCATGTGTGCTCACTGCCTACTAGTGTGTGTTTATGTGTGTTTCTGCCTGAATGGGTCAAATGTGGAGGTCAGTGGTAACTAACTGGTTCACGTTATGTCATACTTGTGTTTTTTTTTAATAATAATGTTTTGCCAGACAACACATGAGGTAACAGACTTTACATCACAACTGTCAAAAACGTACACATAATCAGGAGGTTTTAAAAGTCGGGGACGGTTAAATAGTGACTAAACTTTTTTCATTTTCTAGAAAAGTGCCAATAATTCAAAAATTTTTCAAGTATGTTATTTGCTGAACTTTTTCATTGAGTAAAAGCAGAAAGGCTGTGTAAGGATAAGTGAACAGGAGCCGTGTTCTGGTCTCCAGCCATGGCAATTACATTTAAAAATTATTTTGGAGGCCTGTAAAGAAACTATTGTAATAGTTCACCATGGCTTTCAACAAGTCATGTTTGGATAAGAATCCCCAAATTGTCCTCTAATTTCTACCCAATAGCCATTTTGTTACAAAGCATATGCTTTCTGTCTAGAATATGAATCCATACACTGTAAAAAGTGGTTTATCTGTTCAACCTTAAAAACACTCCATGTGGTAACAAGCAATAAAATAGGCTTATTCAACAATTATTTGAATCAAAGAATATGTTTATCTGAAGTATTGATTTATGTTGAATAAACCTAGTTTAATTGCTTGATACCACATAAATATATGTATTCCAATTGAACAGACAAGGCACTTTTTACAGTGTAATAACCCCAGGATTTAAAAATGAATTCTAAGCAGGAGTCGTCTTTATTTCCAACCAAGATTGGTTTTCGGGTTGTTTAAGGAAATCATACTCACTGAGCTCCGAGATGCTTCCCACACAGGTGGCCAACAAAGCCTGCTCCAGGGTCCGCACCTCCACCTGAACACACGTTTCCTGTCGGCCCTTTGATCCTGGACCATGACCCTCAGCATAGGGGCTGAAGTGGGCTGGCAAGGAGAGCTCACCTACACACAATCAGATATGGGAAAACTCTGTTATACTCCACTGTTAGTGAAGAGAAACCCCCACACTTAAGGCAAATTGTGAGATTCAAATTATTTCTAATTATCAAGCAAGATAGGAATGGCATAACGGCACAGCCCAAGATGGCATAATAACAGATATTGTGCATTTACTGGTACAATACCCTAACACAAACACGTCAAGTCTTATCATTAGTTCCATGAGGGTGCAAGACCGATAGCTCTGGTTTTCTCCTTCCGAAGTGATTACCGGTTAGTGGAGCGAACCAGTGTGCCATTAGAGTAATAAGTTACAACTTCGCACAGACTTAGTCTCTATTAGAGATAAGAAGAGGAAGACTTTTGAAGTTGAGCTGCAATTTTCTTTACAAGGATCCCTCTGGGAGGGTGAACACAACGCTACCCACTCCCACATTATCCCCTCTACGTTCGCCTTAAAGTGACAGTATCTCGTAGATTAATTTGTGAATTCACATCCTAGGATTGCCACTTCAGTTGTGACTTGACAATTGTCTAAAATGGTCAGTGAAATGACTGAAGATGGATATATTTAGCAAACATGATGTGTTTCTCTTTTTATGTTCATTGGTTGGCATAAATGTAACTGTGCAGATATCAAGGGCGTTTTTTTTTCTGCACACGCCCGAGATCCGTTTACAAAAGATAAATAAATGAATAGTATTAACAGTTATAAAATTAATTGGCCAATTAAAGTTGCATGTGAAATCCAGTTTTTCTTCCCTTTGTGTAGACGCTCACTGCAGACTGAATTGCACACAACTGGATTGGTTAGAACAGGATTAGGGTTTTACTGTTTGACATTTATGAAACCTGCTTAGGGCTTAAGTAAAACAACAAGTAGCCAACTACAGTAAAGCTTAAAGACAGCTTTAATTATTAAACCTCCCAGGTTCTAATCCTTTCCCATGACTGAGATTGGCTGCATTTCTCCATAGTTCTACTGATTCCCATTCGAGCTGTAATAAAGTCATGAATCTGAGGCTGAGCTGACTGGCAGATGATTGCCTCTGGAAGTCTTTCTTAACTTTCCCACAGGCTGCAGGGGATAAAAAGCATACACGGAACAAAACAATGAGAGGAGCTGGAGGTTGGCCTCTGAGTTATAAATGATGTTCAGCTCCAAGTAAGATAGAAAGCTTTTGGGATTCTTTTTTACACATGATTTAAAATCCATCCCTTTCCCTGGGAACTCTGGTTCAGTAGGTATTAAAAGAGGATCAAACAGGGGATAAAGAAATGGATTTGTTTCCGAAATGAAAGTAAACGATTGACCATTTGTCCAGCCATGTGCGCTCAGTCATTCAAGTAATCCGCATACTTAGTATAAACACCTTTATCCAGATGTTGACCATGTCATATATTTAGGTTACTTTTATGGACGCAATCTTTGAAAATATATTTACTAAAGAGGTAGTGAGTCAACTCAATAAACACAAACACACTCACTTGCGTATTATCAAAGCTGTTTATCCTACTACTAGGTTGTTGGGGGTGCTGGAGTCTATCCCAGGAACTTGTTGGGTTGGAGGTTGGGAAACATCCTGGAAAGTCCAGTACAGGGCAGACAGATACATTCACACATATACTGTATACATACACATCTAGTGTGTGTACATCTACCATCTCCAGTTCATCTGACTGCATGTCTTTGGACTGAGGACAGGGCGAGCATTCAAACTCCACCCAGAAAGGTATAAGTAAAACACAAACTGTAAAAAATCTGTGTGACTATATAGTGTGAGCAGAAAATGCTTAGCTCAGCATGCACTGACTGGCGAATCAGTACAAAAATGTGAACTCGGATGATAAAATATGATCTGTAGAAAACTGAATTCCAATTACAATTTTTTCAGTCTGATAATAAACGTACACTCATATATACACAAACGGCAGAAGAATAACAACTGTGAAGAAGCTTTATTCTGAAATATAGTTCAATCTATAAAATCTGGCTTGCCTTAAAGCATTACGATACATTTAAGAGCAAAAAGCAAAGCTGACTTTAATTCAGAGACCACAACATGCACCAAAGTCCCTTCATTTCACATGTGCTTCATATCATGGCCATTAGCTCACCACCCAACTTTAAATATATAGTATAAATACGTTCAGCCTCAAATCAGCATCCTATACGTAGTCGTACAACCCGGCCTACACGCAAGCTGGTTCTGCAAAAGGTCACATGGGTTTTTGTGAGCCACAGGGTGTGTTAAACAGCTGGGTACGTGGTAAACCCGGAGACCCAAACCCCTCCATCCACACCCGTCCTTGAGCAACACATCCAACCCAGCGCTTTTCCCATGACCAGCCAGTCCTACACTGGCAGCCCTGAGGCCATCATGTGCGTCATAAACAGCCACACACACACGCCCAAGTGCACTCCGAGACACATACACACACGTCTGGTCTCGTCGTAGTGGATTGAGGGAAAGGGAAATGCATGTGCACTGCCACTATGAAGAAGGATAAGGAGAACTGAGGTTGAACTTGGCAGACTGTTTCACTTAGAACTACAAATCACACAGACCGCGGATGGGAGGCTGGGAAATCTGTATTAGTGCAGTGGGTCAAATCTGGGCTAAAGCTGCTGAAGCCAGGGACAGGCATTAGAACCAGTTGTGTAATATATATTTAATTATGAACGCAAGTATTAGAAATTGATTTGGCTACGTCAATTTGCTGGATATTGAATAGACTCGCAGACTTTTTAGAGTCACTGTGGAATGAATTCCAGTTAAAACTTACATCTCAAACTTTAATATATTTAAGGATGCTTATATATAAGACTGCAACATCTAATCTTTCTTTTATGATTATAAGATTTTATCAGTTGATTAAATATTATCAATTAAATTATTGGCTTGGCTCCTGTTTATGGATTGCGCATTACTATGTATGGCCAAAATTCCTCCGGAATGATGTTAAACACTGATACACACAGAAAACAATTACGTGTTATTGATTTTCACATGACCGTATATACACTACAGTGCCTGAAAAACTGGAACACACAAGCCTATGCAAAATACACAGGCTGGGTGGTGGCTCTATTGGGTATTGGGTTTGTTTACTGCTGGTACGTCTACAAACATCTCAGACAGGTGAACACTAGGTGTTCCTCCTTTCTGATGAATTACACTCATTAATGTCCTGCATTCATTTTGAATGGATTGGGCCTCCTCCAACAGGACAATGCACCACCACACATTAAGGTTATTATGGGTACTCATCTGAGTTTGGGATTTTGTCATTCCCACCTACGTCACCAGATCTCAATGCTAACGAACACATCTGGGATGCAATGTAATGCACTGTGGAACACAGAAATCCTACAACTCAAAATACAACAGAATTGTGGAGCGTTCTGCAAGAAGTATGGCGTTCAATGCATACAGAATATTTCTCTCAAGCTTGTGGACACTCATGTTAGACTGATATACCAGTTTTCTGGTACTTCAGGGTATGCTTGTACATATTTATATATTTATATGTGCGTACATATAACTGTAAATCCCATTAAATCCCTCAGGAAAGTCCAAAGTACTTCTGCATATCCTGGATGTCAGCTAGTAAAATCCATACTTGAGGACACTGGCTTTAGTTCACATCATTCTTTACCATTATATCCACCTTAAAAACAAAAACCCAGAAGATTTCTGATGTATAAACTATAGCTTGAATAGAGAGCTACATATGTATAATCAATATTTGAACGTCTGAACATCATTAAGCAGCAGCTCTCTTAGTGCTCGGTTTCTCTCATCTCCTGCTCAGTGCAGGTACGCCACTGTACTAAGATTCAAACAATACAAATAATGTAGGCTTGGATTCAGTCTGACCCATTTTCAATGAGGGCACATGTTTGTGTGTAGGCTTTATTTGAATTTCAGGTCTGGTAAAAGAGCCTACTCTTCACAGAACAACGTCTGACAGAAACTGAGCTCAAACCCCAAATGCAGCAACCCTCATTTGGCTAAATATGAGTGATTAACCTATTTCCCTCTCTTAAGCAGCATGGTGTGAAAACAGTAAGTCAGTCAGAGTGTAACACGGTGGTACAACAGTGCCATTCTGAGCAGGGCACAATGGTGCGAGTGTGCTGCACAGGTAGGCTCAATCAGCCCTTGTGTTGCATGCTGATGTTTTTAGAGTGCTCTGTGAACATCAACATCGAGCTTGGCTTGTAGACTCTGAACCACCGAGGGGAAACGAAGCCTGGATGGGTTTGTATGACTGTGTACTCACGCAAACCCACGTTCCTCCTGAGGATTTACCAAATGACTGAGTGATAATTTTTTTGAACTGAGTTTAGTGGATTTTGAACTGAGTTGCAGTGGAATAGAGTACAGAGTGAACCAACAAGGACAAAGACTCCAGTCTTGTTCGAGCCTTGAGATTTTTTTTCGCACTCTTTTCTTTATTTTACTTTTCATTCTAGACTACACATAAATACCTAACCATGGAATAAAACCTTACTGTCTCTACAATACAAGAGAAATTTATTACTGTTGTTAAAAGACGTGATACATTTAAATTCCTCTTCTGCAATAAATGTCTTGATCTTCTGTAGGAAAGTCTCAGCTGCCTTGACATACCTGCTAAAACCACAGCTCTGCCAGCTATAATTCAAACTATACATCAGTATAGTTTTACATTAATGTGTTTTTTGTAATAGGGTATTATTTCAAGAGCAACAGCTCATACACAGGGACACATAATCGAAGCCTTATGATCAATATGCAGATTAAAAATCTGTATATCTATAAGGAGATTCATTAACATTTATGGAAGGAGTCTCCAGTTTCAGTTTATAGCTGCTATAACTTACATAACAGTAGGTTCGAACTTATCTCATAATGCAGACAATGTTTAGTATAACTAGAAACGGTTAAAATGTCACACCAGGCCTAATCACACAAGCCTCTTGTATTATTTTCCTATAACAGCATGCACTATTATGTTTTTTTTCTTAAACCATTATGCACAAACTGGACAAATCCACCCTTGATCCTGTTATTCTCTCTTGACAAAAGGACAAACTGTGGGTTAATGTCACCCAGATGTGGAAATCAGACACACATACTCCTTTTTAAACCCCTTCAACCCACTGCCACCTATATTCTCTAGCTCCCGGAGAAGACAAAAAGCAAAGTGTGGCCAAAATCACAGCCTGCCAGTTGGCAGAGGTGTTTAATGCCATAGCCAAACCTTCCTTCCCTTTAAACTCAAGTCAACGATGGGATGGAAAAACCAGGAGTACCTTAGCACTACAACATCTGCCCACCCTCTATTCAGCCCTAAAGATGTGACCCGCTTTCCAACAGGGCCGCAGGTTCTTTCTCAAGTATATCAATTTTATCCCAACATGCCGGGTCTGAGAAGTGGGTTTCCTGGTCTGAGGTTAAATCAGGGAGCAGAATCTCTCCCTAATGATAATATAATATCTTAAACACCATCGATCATGCTTTCAACAGCTAACAGGTCTGTTGCTGAGAGATGCGTAACATAATTAAGCGAGTCAGTTTGACATATTAATTAAAGCCTGGGCACTTGCAAAGCAGTGTTAAAGAGGGGTGACATATGGCTACTGTGTCTTCAGGGATAAATTAATGTTACTAAATAAATAATATGACACCTACAGAATATGATACATGTCCCCGATTAAAGACGCATTCACATGGAAAATTTTGTGAGGCTGATTAACATAAATAAAATTTAATATTGAATATATGAGAAAAAAAAAAACTTGGTGATTATTCATCTTGCTTAAGGACCAAGCCTTGCTGACAGACCTGCTGTTACTCACACCCTTTGGAGCAAAGTTCAAACCCATTCACTGTTCACAACACAGGGACTAATCCCTGCTGCCTTCTAGCTAATTTGATTTGTTGCATGATTAATTGTCAGGTGTGACACAGAGACTAAAAAAAATGAAAGTCTAGCTACATTTCCGGTCACGTCAGGGCGGCCCGATTTCCAATCACTGGCTGATTAACACCTCGTTTAACTTTTATTAGTTTTAAGAGCTAAGGAAGTCACTTAACTGCTGTTCCCACATGAGTGATCAGAAAGAGTGGCGTTTGTGTTATTCGCCGTTTGTATGAAATGTGTATGAAAGGTGTTGGTGGCTTTCAGTGTTTATGACGCACCTGTGGTTTGGACTTGGCACTCGTGTGTAACGAGGTACAAAAGCCAAAGTCTACAAAAGTATGGAATTATTTTTGGGAGGTCAGGACCGAAATTATTGAAGTGTTAATATCCTGTTTTATTATTAATGAGCTGTTTACAGCTGTTTGTTGAGTCTTCTGACAGCAAGATATTTACACTTGGTGGGGGGAAAAAAACCCTTTTTTGCAGTTCCAGTGGACATTACAAGTCATCATGATTAATAACATGGCCAGGTTCTCGCTCAAGTTCTTCAAGATGAAAAGGAGTCAAGAATAACTAACACTGTGCAGAACCGTACATTCCCAGGCATGGAGTCTATAACTCCTGCACTACAGCCAAAAAAATGTTCTCTGTGATTTTATTTCAGCTGTTTTCTTTTACTTGTGTTAAAGAAAGTACTTTACTTACTTATGTTAAGTGGTGGAAATCGCTGTTATCAGTTGTTTATAATGCTTAATTTAAGTTATAATAGTTTATATCATTGTAATTGTCATCAAGTGAACTAATTGAGTTTAAACCACAACTTGTTTTTTAATAAAACTAAGAACTATAGTGAAAATATGATTCAAAACACTTTTGTATTTACATTTTGACACAGTTTTAATTGGATTAATTGGATTTCATTAATAAATAAATCTATACTATGGCCATAGCCAAACTTTTAGACTGGATTCCATGGCTACAAAACCTTTGAAAACCCCTCCTCTATGACATACAAAATTAGTATCACATCTCTTTATGCCAGGCTAGAAACCATATCAGGACAAGGAAACCCCACCAGACATGACACATGAAAATATCCACCTAACAGCTGAGTTACCATATAAACACACAGAAGTACACCTAACATAGAAAAAGTCACAGATTCCCATTTTGTAAACATAAAGACGTGCCACTTTTATAAACTCTAAGCCTATAGTTAGGCTGTATCACACCTCTCTGAAGCAGGTGGCATTTGTTTTCAGGCCGGCATGTTAAGAGGTGAGGAAGGTCAGTGGCAGGAAGACCAGCTGTCACTGTAAACTGCCTTTTCTTCACCCTGCTCAACCTCAAACATTTGCCTTGGTCAGCTGGTACAAAAATCCTTGTGCACTTAAACAGTGTTCAAGCCTGTGTAGATAAATACTCACTAATCCTAACTCAGTGTAACTTAATAAACACATTATTTGGGGGTTTGTAGGAACCACCCACATAAATGAAAATCCATACTAAATGCATGCATTTGGGCCCTCATTGCCCAGTCTTTGGAAACATTCCAATTCCTTCAGTTTGTAGTTCTCAAGCTCAAAGGAAACTGGGCTGTGTCGGTGAAACGCTTTATGAGGGTAATTAAGCATGGATGATTGTAAGACTTAACACTCAGACCAAACCCCGGTTCCCACCACTGTATCTCTGTTCCCACCACTGAACCAGTCAAACCAATGGGGCCACATCACCTGTAACCTCTAATTTTCCCAACTTTCTAGCGAATTTCCAGTCAGTCATTACTGTCAAGCTCACAGAGCCTCACTGTTTATTTACAAGGCTCACAACTTCCGTTGTGAAGTCATAGTTCAGAAAAAAACAACAACTAGGTCTTAGCTGCAGGGTATGCTTACTCAGTCTGGGGTTTCCACTTGACATTGTAGATATCATCTGCGCTTTAGAGTTTCTGGTGTGGTCTTGTCACGGTTGTGATTGTTAATCAACTCTTCCGACAATTATATGTGGAGACACTGGTTTTGTCCATTTGACTCCTCAATTACTTCCCAGTCATTTCTTTGGAGCAGACATATCCAACTGATTTAAATCTAGAATGTTATGTAGTGGAGAAGAAATGAAACCGGACTAATGAGAAACAGATGGCTCGTAGCTTTGGGTGGTTTTAAGAAATGTCTCAGTAAAACCTCACCCTCGGTTGATCCTCCTATTCTAAGGGAAATCCTTGTTTTTATATTCATATTTGACATGCTTCCAGATGTTGGTGGGTTTAATATAGTTTCAGCTGAGACCGATCATAATTTCACATGCACTGTAAATCTATACAGTCACAATATAAAGATCTAAGCACTTCTAGTGCTCAAACGCTCAAAGAGCAAAGCCACCAAACTGAAACTGCTGAAACAGCACCTAGACTGGGCAGGATGAGCTCTAAAAAAGAGTGGAAGTCATTAATGGAAAGACATTGAATGGAACTGGAAGAACCATATGTCTGTAACTGAACTGGCAATCTTTCTGACCTTCCTTTTGTTATTATGGACATTTACTGGTCTAATAAGTTAATATACGACCTGCCAAACGGCCATATGGATATCGGTGGATTAAGAGAAATGAATGAACGAGACCGTAGAATATCTCACACACTAAAAATGGGCCCATTCTGTTACAGGAGCCGAAGAGGTCACTTAAGTCTTAAAGACTTCCAGATGTGAGCCTGTTCAGTGTATGAGAGAGCTGCTTTTGTATGGAAGTGAATGTGCCAGCCGTGAGCCTGCACTCAATCTGTTCTACATGAATACTGGTGGCTCTGCTCTTCCAGCCACTAATCAAGCACAAACACAAGCCAGAAACTGATACGTTTGTCCATATGCATGGTAAAAAAAATACAATGTGTGAAAGACAAAGACACTAGTGGTGTAAAATACTTTTATGCGTTCAGGGGCTTTTTAAAGGATTCCAGCGCTCACTTGATATTTTTCTTTGAAACAGCATTTATACTGATCTTCACCTATAGAAAAAATGAATGAGGAAGTAAACGTCTGGGAACGTTTTTTTGCCAAACCAACCTGTCATATTCAATCGCCCTGAAAGCAAGTGTGAGTGATTCGAGTAGGCAAAAATTTCTCCTTGGAGGGTCATCAAAACTACACTCAGTACACCCAGACCTGGAAGCACTTATTAATGCTTTTCAATTTCAGTGAAATAACTTGAGCCAAGAAGCAATAGACTCTATTATAGGCTCTGTTTTACAACAGCAACACATCCACACACATACTAGTATCTCCTCTCCTGGTCTCTTTTGCATTGTGATACAGAACAGTTCCCCAGACCCAGTCCAAACACTGATTTAAACCAGAGCAAAGAAAGAGAGATAACAGTGCCATGTCTTTTCACTCCCCTGCACTCTGGTCTCATTTGCTCACTCATTTCTGCTTACTTTGCCACCCATATACAGCTTGGCACAGAAAGCCCAGCGCAGAACAATAGGCTTTTGTGAACAGGGCCGCGTTCCCTGTTCAGTCAATGTTTAAAATGGTAGATTAGTAAAAGTAGCCCATCTGTTGCTACACTCAGTGTCAGCGTCCTCTACCCCGTCTGTCAATGTAACGATACAATCATAGGACCATTACTGGCAGGATATGACTGCTGTGCTAGTTCAAGTTCATCAGTCAAAACAGTCAACAAGATTATGGTCAGGTCAAGGTGTTATGGTCAGAAACGTACGTGATGTATGTACCAGCATTCTTAATACGTCTTCTGTAAAGACGTACATGAAAGTACAATTCCAACAGCTGGCAAATAAGTCATATAAGTCTATATTCTGTTAAATGTGCCCACTTTGGAACATCTGGACAGTCCTTATGTGACAATTTAACCCATATAGTCAGATAACATACCTGTCAACTGGCACGTCTATAGTGTTTGGTACATAAAAAGCCATTTAGACTCAAATTGTTAGGTATAAAACTTTTGTTGAGGAAGATGTGCATTTGCATACACTGCAAAACACTCAGTCAGTCATTGTCCATCAGGGTCAGGGTTTATACGGAGCACACTCGCAATGACTGGGCACAAGGCAGGAAAACCCCTAGACACTACACCAATCTATCGCAGGGTACCACATACACACACACTCACACTTGGGGGCAATTCAGCATATCCAATTTGCCTACCATGTGTTTTTTAAAAGGGTGGGAAGAAACTGGAGTACCCTGAGAAAACCCAAGTGGACACGGAGAACATACCAAACACCTCACAGGCAGAGACAGAGACAGAGACAGCTTTGTGATGCAAACCCTATCTGCTGTGCCATGATGCCCCCATCACTGGAACACCAACACTTCACATATGCCAAAGAAATTGCAATGCACTATTTATTGCCCTTTTTTACCCCCTCACCATTGGCGTTTTTCCCGCAGATGAGATGCTCATAGTTCTGCAGGAGCCCGTAGAGCTCGGGGTCACTGTTCACTACTGCTTCCAGAGCGTCTGCTGGGACCGGACACCCCAAATTCCCCGCATCACTCAGCACCCGGGCACCGACCTCTTCCATGAGAGTCTCCATGCACGAAGCCAGGCAGATAGCCGCGTGTTCGTGGACACGCACCGACACCCTAGTGTCCACCATCCAGCGGAAGAAGCGACCCACGGACAGGACGAGACCGCAGCGCGATGACTTGCTCCGGCGCAGCAGCTCTCCGGTGCTCATGCTGTACAGGGACATGGCGCGCGCTGCGGCCGAGACGCACGCGTCTGCGAGCGGCCAGCTGAGCACGAGCCGGGCCGCACTCTGCACCTCGTAGCGCGTGCACCTGCACCGCAGCACGCTCAGTCTCTGCGCCTCGCGCGCCACGCGCAACAGCGGCCGGCGCAGCAGCCTGGACACGGCGCGTACAAGGTCGCGCGTAAAAAGCGACGGCTCGCGCTGTGCGGAGACTTTACGCAGCACGCGATCCACCTCGTCATCCGTCCAGGGGAATTCCTCCAGCTCGGGCAATCGCGGGCATCTGGAGAAGATGTCCTCGGGGTCTTCTGGTACTGTGTTTACGGAGTCCCAGCTGTCGTTACGGCTGTTGGTGGAGGCGGAACGGCGGCACCGGTTTGCCCGGTACACCGCCGAGGTGAGGTGAGAGTTGGATTTGGAGGATGGGAGGCTGAGGGAGTGGTACGAGTCTCCTGCACCGTATCCCGAATCCAGAGTCAAATCCTCTAAAGTCTTCAGATTAACACTGCTTAAGGCGGCCATTCCGGTTCAGCTGATCCACAGATGTACAGCAGTACTAATCATATACTAACGTCTGACTTAACGTGTATCCATCTGCTTTCCCCTTTTACACTAAGCACGCGC
>JAOVVF010000036.1:9246375-9258667 GCA_028565595.1 Duopalatinus emarginatus | reverse complement strand
CCCTGTATTTGGCTCCATCCATCTTCCCATCAACTCTGACCAACTTCCCTGTCCCTGCTGAAGAGAAGCAGCCCCAGGGCATGATGCTGCCACCACCATATTTGACAGTGGGGATGGTGTGTTTAGAGTGATGTGCAGTGTTAATTTTCCACCACACATAGTGTTTTGCATTTTGGCCAGAAAGTTCAATTTTGTTCTTATCTGACCAAAGCACCTTGTTCCACATGTTTGCTGTGTCCCCAACATGGCTTCTGGCAAACTGCAAATGGGACTTTTTATGGTTCTCTTTTAACAATGGCTTTTTTTTGCCACTCTTCCATAAAGACCATATTTGTGCAGGGCACGACTAATAGTTGTCCTGTGGACAAATTTCCACACCTGAGCTATGTTAGTGGTTGTAATGTAACAAAATATAGGAAAGTTCAAGGGGTATGAATACTTTTGCAAGCCACTGTGTGTGTGTGTGTGTGTGTGTGTATATATATATATATATATACACACACATACACACACCAAACACTAATCAAATGTGACGTATTGCTCAGGTTGTCTTATGCCACATGCTCCAGTGTGTCTTATCACCTGGTTCTCAATCTTGTTTTTGCATTCTGGTTTTTAAGTCTTGGATTTTGCTCTGTTCCTTAATTGCCCGACCTTCTGCCTGCTCTGGCTCTGACTCTGACTTTGCCCCAAGAAAGTATTTCACCTCTGACTGCAGCTGTCTGAGCCGCCTGAAATAAATAATGCAGAAATATACTGTTTTTTAGCCACAATTCTTTTCCTGAATGCAACCTGATATGCTAAAGTTCACTGGATTTTATTACTTTATAGGTGTCCAGTTGGTTTTTTAATTATTATTAACACTTTGATGATGCAGAATCTTTGACACTTTGTTGTATTATAAATGCGTCTCCCTCAATGTGCTCAGAATTAAAATAAGGTAAAATCGAGCCTCTAAAATGCCTCCATTATGAGTGCCTATAATTTATTATGTATGCAATAAGACACACACAGTGATGTGTGTGTATGCATATGAGTGTGTGTGGGATGGGAGAGACTTCCATCGCAGACCAGACACACTTACATTCACATTCACAAACATAAACATAAAAATCCCCACAATTATATGAATGTATGATAATTTTAACCACGTGGGGACATTTCGTGTTTTAATAAACAAAAAATTATAAAAAACTAAAATAGAAACGTTTAAATAAAAACTTGCATTTTTTATTTCTGAGGTAAATATTAGGATGAAGTTTATACATGTCATTAACTAGCTCCATTATATCAATGCAATGATAAAACTGTGTGTGTATGTGTGTGTGCACATTTCTTTTTATCTGAATGTGGGTGCCTTCACTATTTATTATGCTTTGTTTGCTGCGTTAAAGTATCTGTCTGGCCAGTAATGAAAAGACTTTAATTAGTCATATTGATCGTTTGTGTGTGTGTGTGTGTGTTCTATGCAATGGAATTATAAACAAAGCAGAGACAGAAGAAGAGACAGAGACATTTCCATGAGTGTGTGACAGCTGAATCCAGACAGGTCTACATAATGGAGTAGCAGTATGTATTTCACTCTGAGCATATTAACAGGTCACACACATCCAGTTATCTGAGTGAGGCATTGCACCTCTCTATTTGTGTGTGTGCGTGTGTGTGTGTCTTCTCCATTCATTAAGTTTTATCTCCCAGCGTGAAAACTCTCACAAGCGTCTGCTCAACTGGACAGTGGTGAAAACACACTTTAATTAGTTGCATCGATTGGCTGCAAGTTTGCAAGTGTGTGTGTGTGTGTGCGTTTGAACGTGTGTGGGTTCTCTGTGTGTTCCACTCTGACAGAGCAGCCTGGGTGATTAATGATTGGGACAGCGTATTACACTTTGCACTGTATTCTCTGGGCGAGCGGGGGCGGCCAGGCTGTGTTCTCTAATGCACGTCCCACTCTCCCTCAGCTTGTTAACTATAGCAAGGATTAAAAGGAAAAAGCACTTTAGCCTGAAAATATATAAATGAAGCAAAGCTAGAACATGGGCAGACAGCGTTGTGGTAAAAGCATGTGTGAATGAAGGTCCCTTCCCTTGCCAGTGGAGGCTAATGTAAGGGGCTGTGGATGCGAACATGTGTGGATGCAGATAAGAGAAAGTGGAGGGACATGAAAACAACTCAGTTGTCTGATTACCAGTGCAAGTGATTGCAAGTGTGTATCAGAATAATGGCACAGAATTTCAGCTCGCAGAAGTCAGCGCTTCAGCTGGGAGTGTTGTGTATGCAGTGTGGAATGATCCAAGTTACCACTTAAATTTTTTTTTTTTTTTTTTGCGCTAGAATATTTGCATATCTGTCTCAATATGAAGGTTAAATCATTTCATGATTGGCACAAAGCCTTTTACTGCTGCCTGCTTGTAAAAGCTAGACTTTAACCACAAAATGTTAACATATTGCCATCTATCTATCCATCTAATCTATCCATACATCTATGTATCTATCAAGTATTTGTAAGCTAGTTTATTTGTTAATAACATCAACAACAATTATTAGTATTGTCGTAAGGATTTTTTAAAGATTTTTTTACTTTCATTTATGTATAACAGCATAAACTTAGCAGATGTCATTACATCATTAACCACAAATAGACATTACATATTGACACTCAAACATCTGCACATATACCGTTCAGTATTGGTCAACAATGTATGTTAGCTTATATTAGGTATTGTTTTATTAATGTTTATTACTGTTGTAAAATTATAAGGTTAGATCTGCATTTTTGCATTTTAAATAGTAAAACTGATAAGTGAAACAAATGTCCCTAGACGTATTATAAATGTACAGTTTTAAAATCGTATCAAATTTGTACATGTATCTGCCATATAAACTCATTGAACATCTTTAAAAAAAATTGTGAAAAATGAAAGGCATGTAAGACCTTTAAGGAGACAGACAATGCTTTGGCAACATGTTAAGATTCTTAGCATGGGCTCAATTTCCCAGCAGTAACAGCCAGGCAAGATGTCTGTGCCCATACCAGATGCTTTAAATCCCATCAGTTCTTGGTCACCTAAATTTTAATTGTTTTCCCTACCAGTTTTGTGTCTGATTATGTTCACCTGTGTCGAGTTAAGCTATTGGGTCTCTAGTATCTAGTTGCACAAGACAAACTAGAGACAAAGAAACAAAAGGACACAAACACCATTTTGTTTCTTTGTCTCATTGTGAAGTAGTTGTCTAAACAAGTGAGTATTAGTCCTTATGGTTTTTTAAGCTATTTTTTTTTCCTACCCCAGTCTTAGTCTCTGCTTTTTTTAAGCATATTTGAACATTGCCTGACCATTTGTACAATGCCTGTCTGACTAATTCTTGGCCTTGCATTTTGTACATTGCAGCCTTTTGTCAAAAGTCATTGCAAAATTTCACAGAGTAAACTCTAAAAAGTAAATCTTTGGTTTACTCTTTTTTTTTTTTGGTGGAACATTTTTACACTTAAATATTGAGTAAATTTTAAAAGGTGTAAAATCATTTATATGTACCATTGAAGTAAAATTAAATAAATAAAATAAATAAATGAGTAATCACATTACTCTTCGATATAATTAAAAGCCTTGATCAAAACCATTAAAGAACGAGCAGATATAATTTAACTGCAAGGTAAATATGACTTGTGAAAACATGTACTAACTAAACAATTTAATGTTACTTATACTAAACTATCAGTTATCAAAATTAACTTAATTCTTTAAACTGTATTTACCTTTTTCTCCAGGAGGACTTGAAATTAATTTATCTAATGAAATCAAATGTAAACAACTGTACACTAATATTTTAAACATTTATTCCATCAGTACATCAGTGAAACACATGGCATCAAATTCAACCTGGATATAGCAAAGTGTAGTAAGCTGAATTGAACTTGGCTGTCTCAAACATGGACGAAGTACATGAACAAGAGGTCCTTTAAATATTCAGGCCCCGAAAGTACCATGCTTCCCTCCATAATGTTTGAGAAGTGCCCTTTTACGAAAGCAACCAATGTGCAGAGTTTACATCCCATCCTATAAGCTGCCACCTGAAAAAAAAAAAAAAAAAAAAGGGTATTACCACAGGAAGCAAACAGAATGGCTTAAAGCAATTTCCATTCATGTAAACATTTTTGACTCGTGTCTTGTCATACAAATCTTTAAAAATGACACGAGTGCTGCACAATTAATCAACTCATTGTGAAGTCAGTTTCACACACACATTCAGTTACAACTGCTAGACCTCAAACACAGTATGAATGTATTCACTATGAAAGTTTATTTTAACATTTTATACTAGACTGGATACTACAGATACCCATAACCTAACTCTTAGTCTAAATGAACATTAGAGGCCATTCCTCCTTAACTACCTAGCATTAATGTCTGTAGTTACAATTCTACATTATCTGAATAATGTGTAAAAAACTTCATTTAAAAAAAGTATTAATGTAAAAAGTTTAAGTGACCACTGCAACACCAAGCTAAATGTCATATGTTTCAGTAAATGACATGTAGCACAGACAGTGTGGAGTTAACTGTACTGTACAGACTTTATAATGACTCACTATAAAACACTGTTTTAATAATACAGGTGAAAACAATACTGTGAAAACCCTATGTATTATTATTTATTAGCATTTGCTGTGAACACCGGCCAAAGAGCATCATAGAGTTAGCGTTAGCTCACCGCTAGCATCCAGCAGCAGTGTGATTCTGTGTCTGGTGTTCCGATTCCGATACGATTTAGAATCGATTTTTGATTCAGGAACGATTTTTTTTCTATTCAAATTGTCTACATGTTTAAATTATGTGGTTGACAAGATGAAGATAATGTATAAAATACATTTAAAACAATACTTTTAGGTTCCTTACTGTATCAAATCTTTTTTTTTTTTTTTTAATTCTGTACCTTAAATGACCAGTATTAACTTAGGTTAGCTTAACTTCCTGACTTATTCTTAAATAACAAAAAAAAAATCTTCGTTATAACGAACAAATAACTCACTCAAAATAGTAAAAACAATAATAAAGCTAATAAAAACACAGACTTCAGTCCAGCACAGTGCATTAACCTTTAACTGAAAGTCCGTTAGCAGTGGAGCTGAGTAACTAGCGTGCTGTACGGGGCCGCCTTCTATGGTATGCGGTATGCAGTATACTCGGTAGCAGGAGCGGCAAATAAAAAATGAAACTCTAACGCATTTTAAAATCGAGTTTGGTCATTTTAAAACGATTCAGAATCGTTTTTTCTTCAGCACCCCGAACATCCAGTCATTCTAGCTCGGTTATTTCACCGCACTAAGACACGGACGAAACTAAAGTGCCGAAGCGCAGCGGTATTTATTGTCAGCTTTACACACTCAAAAGTAAGGTCAGATAAACAGATTAAATGAACTTGTGGTAGAAAGGAGAAGTGAGAAAAGTCTGCCACAAACCCTCCCCGACCCGCTCTCCTTCTCCTTCTTAAACATGAACCGCACGCTCCGTGGTACCTCCAGACCTCTGTTCTTTTCCTAACCAATGAAGAGTCCATAGCCAAAGTCTCTAACTATGTTTCTACCAGTAGGACTTCTGACCAATAATTAAACTAATTAGCTAAGTTATGGACAAAAACCTGGCTGAGACAGTATTCAAGAAATTGCCTTAAAAGTCGTGTATGCACAAAGACAGGGTCAATATTAATAACAATAATAACTTTTGCTATCTGACGACTCACCAGGATTTGCAGGCGGTCTTCAAGCCGTCTCTCAGTCCGCCGTGCTGTCCTCCTCATACTGCAGGAAGATCTCCCAGGAGGCCGCGTGCTTCTCCTTACCCGCTTTTATTACCGTCGTCCACGTCATGACGTTTAATTAACTTTACTCAATTTATTACGTTGTTGTAGAAGAAAATGAAATATCGATTCTAAGTAAATAATAATGGTAGTAAGTGAAAGTGAACAGTATAATTACTCCTTTCACAAATAGTTTGTTTGGAATTTTACCAAAAATATTAAACTAGCATATTCTAAAAATCTAATTTGTTAATTGTTAATCAACTACTAATATAGTTTCTTGAAATATAAATAGTAGATGTAAATTTAGGACAAAATTAACTGTTGGAGATGTATGCATTTGTTTTGATATGTTTGATATGTCATATTTACAAAGCCACTAAATTATTTTTTATAGTGTATATACAGTAAAGAAAATAAACACCTTTAAAAAATTTTTTTAAACATACAAAAGCTTCAGTTTCTACTAACAGTGTAATTTTTCTACAAAAAAAAATACATTTATCTCATTCAACTTGAATAAAATGCCTAAAACCCATCATATTGGCAGACTCTGATCCCAAGGCTTGGCTTTAAAAAAGCTCTATAATACTGTAGTATTATTTAAAGTGGGGATGGCTCACAAATAGAAGCTTATGAGAAAACCAAATAAGAGTTGATATTTTAAATTTTGTGGATTTGTGGATAAAGAGTCCACAAATGCATACATAAAATAAATATTTAAAAAAATACCCTGCAATGTTAATAAGTCATAAATTGAGAATATGGAAATAATTCAATTTCTGATAAAAAAAAAAGTCAGATAGAACTTTATAATTCCAAGGAGACATATTTGAGCACCTATATTCATAAAACCTATATTCATCAAAAATTGTATAAACATTTCAATATGAGGTTAAGAAATATTTCACTACTAGCTACTGCATATTACAATAAGGAATAGTGAGTAGCCTACAGTGGTCTAGCGAAGTGTAGAGTATGTTACACGAGTTCGCCATTTAAAACCAAGCTAAAGTACTGCTTCATCTCAGCATCTGTGAGTACATTTAGAAACAGGAAGATGCAATTACCGGTATAGAGAGAGATGTAGGCTGAGTCGATGACATCATACTTCAGGCCAGGCAAGAAGGGCCTCCACTGGAAGAGAAGAGAAAAGTAAAAGAAGACAGAAATGCCTGGGGCCCATTATTGCTTTAGTCCATGAGGTGTTCAGCGATGACTCCGCCACTTTAAAATAGCTGTAAGATAGACAGGCTGCAATTCTTCTAAAGAGGCCATGCAATTACTATATCACATCTTCTTAGCCTGGCTGTGATTGCACGAGACAGGTCATTTACCAGAACAAAAAACTCTAATTACACTGCTGCAAGATGTAGCCTTCACATACACACACACACACAAAAACAGACACACTCCCACTCAGACAAATGTCTTGAACATTTCTATTACTGTTATGCTAGTTATGATAACGGATGGGATATAATGAGATTGTTCAAAAAGAAGTGGATACAGGCACATTAGTTTAACACAGCTGCTGATAAAGACAGCGTTAAACTGTCTTTCACACATGCAATGGCTTTAAGACTTATGTCTAAATACTATACATGGCGTATCTCTCAACCAATTAAATCTGACTGAAGTTTAATGAGAATGCTAGTGGAGATGACGATACGTGGTCTGGCTGCATCACATGGCCGCACCACAAGCCTATGCTCTGGTTACTGTTTGTGCATATCTGCCGGGATCCACAGAGAAACTTGCCAGTTGTAGGTCTGTGATTTTCTGGTTTGGACCCTTGATTGTTTCCTGTTGTTTTTTTTATTGTGGTTTACCTGGTTGGATGTTGCCTGCGTGTCTCTTGACTGCAGTTATGGACATGAATTACAGTGATTGGATCAAATTAAACAGACCCTGTGCCCCTGCATAATACAACCTGCCTTAGTGAAATTATAATTAAAAAATGAACCAGAGTAAAATTATGATGCAGTGAAAGTTAAGAATATAAACACAAGTGACAATCAGAAATCATAGTGAAACTGTGATGAAACGGATATCTAATAAAAATTGTTACCATAGTTACCATAGCAAACATAGTAAAACCATATAGTCTACTATAAATAATTTCCTAAAGCAAACACTTCTACGCATTTAAAGAGAATAACAGCACTGTCCATCATGTATCTCAAATACACACACATGCATACATTTTCCTTCCTATATGGTTGGGTTTACATGCACTTGGTATTCCCTTCACACTTCTGCGTATGTATTGCAAGGGCGGTTGTGCCTTTAGGGAATCAATTGAGTGCTACTACTGCACATTTCCAGGAGCTGGGATATACATGCTCAGGAAAACATACGAACACTGTACTGCTGAGATGTCAATCATAAGTGCACAGTATGTAACATCTGATGATGCAATAAAAGCATTGTTGTTAAACCTCAGCTGGCATCCTGGAAGCACACTACATTCAATATGCAGTACATTGTGCTGTGTTTACCGTGTACTGCATCATAAGGAATTTCCAGTAGGTTAACCCTTAAACTTTTGCCTTACTATTTAATTATGTTTAAAGCAGCTACGGAAGTGTGGATCATGAGTCTGATGGGTTTAAAATACATAAGGGATACATGTAAAGGGATCATAATAAAGTCATAAATAATACCTGGAGATGTCATACATACATAGAGGGAGTCTATAGAATAAAAGATAGCAGAGGAGCTTTTTTTAAGATTCTTTATATTAATTTTAAACGTTTTAAATAAAATCGTGTAGGGAAGGCCTACAAATATGCCAATCCCTTGACTGCACAGCATGTGCTTTCTTCTCTCTCTTCATGCATTGCATCAGAAACAGTCTCATTTCATCATTCTCTGCTCTCTCGGGTCTCTCTTTCTATAAAAAAAAAGCAACCAAAAAAAAAAAAAAAATCAAAGTTGCTTCATTTCAGTTCCAATATAATGTTGAACACCTGAAATCGTCAACCGGAGCGCACCAAGTCATGCCAATGATTACTTTAAGAGTTAGACGTGAAATATTAATTTGTCCCCATACGGATCAACAGGAGACAATCCTTTAATATATTAACGTCAGCGTCTCTGACATGAATATCAAATGTACAGAGCTTAAACCTGTGCGGTAGAAAAAACGGGAACATTTTCACTAATTCAGAAGCTGCCAGTGAATTCATATGCTGCAATACTAATTTAGGACTTTGATGAATAAATAATTTCCCTTGTTCACCATACCTAATTAAAGATTCTCTATCCTTATAAAAAAATTTTGAATGTATTTTTTTTTTTGGCTAGAGACAGAGAGTGCGAGTAAAACCCCTGATAATTATTTTACATGTGGAGACTCAAAAATTCTTCTTTGACAGTGAAACTCTATAAATGTATTCATGCCACACGTCTCCTCGCTTTGAACCTACTCCTACACGCCATCTATAATTTTTAATAGAGACAAAACAGACCTAAAGCAGAAATCCTTCATCTGCTTTTTGTTCTGAGTTCTGAGGTGGATGTGCCACAGTGCTTAGCCTTTTTTAGCCTTGAATAAATTCGTTCTGAGAGACCGGCTCCTAAAGAGGTGTTAGGATCATTTGCCGGTTGTGTTTATTCTCTGTGGGAAGCAAATAGGCCGAGTTTCTCTGAGCTGCTGAGAAGGCTATCAGAAGTTGCTCAGTTTGAACTACACAGTCTCAATGGAAGTATCATAATAAAAACATAGAGTAAAAACGTTTTATTTCAGAAATATTCACTCCTGTTGTTTCAAAGCCCTTGAAACGAAGGTCGCTGACTAACTAATTTACTACAGCCTTGATTTAATGCTGTCACACTTGTACCGTGTTTGAGATACACTCAGCGAGAAAAGCACAGGCTGTGTTTTACTTTATGATTAATAATTCATCAAAGAAAGACTTTTGCAGAGTGCTTAAGTGATTCGTGTGTGTACAGATGAGCTCTTTTCTATCTGATGGGTACCTGGGGAAACAGCAGGAGGAAGGCTGATCACTTCGTACATCCTCATGTGCGTGCGATATTATTTAGTCACGTGTTTATTTTTTTTGGGTTTTTTTTCTTACAAAGATCAGAGAAAAAAAATGTAAGTTATAAATGCTGAAAAGGACATTCATATGTATATATATATTTTTTGCTGTTAGCTTTTAAGTCACAATGTCACTGTATGTTTTACTAATCTGCCCTTGGTTCAGTAATAAACAAGGCATTCGATATTATATTATATTATATTATATTATATTATATTATATTATATTATATATTTTTTATACACTTTCTATAAAAGAAATTGTAATGGAAAACCCTCTTTAGGCAGCGCATACTTAAGCAAGGTTATATCTGATTTAGATTTTTTTTTTATTATATGAAACATGTACACTAAAGTACCAGAAAAACTGGTACATCAGTCTAAAACTGGGTAGGTTCACCATGGGGCATGGACTCCATGAGCTTGTGGAAATATTCTGTAGGCAATGAACACCATATGTGCTGCACAACGTTCTACAATTTTGTTGTATTTTAAGGTGTAGGTTTGATATGTTCCATAGTGTGTTGCCAGATGTGTTTGTTATTGTTAAAATCCGATGACTCAGGTGGTAAATGGCAAAACACCAAACTCAGATGAATATTCCTTTAACTTCAATTTGATGTCTCTAGACATGTAAGGGGCAGATGAATGAATGGAAATGAACAGGTTTAACTCATCAGAATGGAGACATATATAGCGCATATCTGTCAACGTCTGTAGATGAACCAGGGTCCCATGGAATACCAGCTAATACCATCATCATACATCATAGCACATGTATGATGATGGGAACCAACACATGCCTTGAACACATTCTAACCTCAACCTTCATGAATATCTTATGAGGTGTTTATGTTAGATGTCATGAATATATTATGTAGATATCATCCATATAAAGTGTAATCTTTTATTTTTGTGTAATGTGGGGGTGGGGTGGGTGGTGGGTGGGGGGTAGGGCACAATTCCATCTCCTCATCTCACTTTCTCTAAGTGTTTATTTCATTCCAGTTTTTATTTCATTCCAGTGCTCCCTCTCAATCATACTCACCCATAAAAGCACATTGGTTGGCTGTTTATGCTGATCGTAATCATGCTATTTAAAATCAAATATGCAGTACTGCCAAAAGCGTAGGTATCAATAAACACTTTTATGGACCATGATTTATTACAAAGCATGCATGCCAGATTCATAAGTCCTCAGTGCTATGAATATGTCCACTGTAAATATGTATTCACTGACATGTTTGGTGCTGCCAAGGAACAGGAACTCAGCTCAGGCCATTACCTTAGCATTTAATAGATTTAAATCAAAATCTTGCCTCCAGTCTGCAATGTGCCACTGATTTAGCCTCTGTTTTACATAATATAACAAAAAGTGACAAAAAAAAGAACACAAGGGAGGTAAAAGCAGATTTATGCTATTATTGATAAAGAAAAACGAAGATAAGAGGTTCATAAACCATTCAGTCTGATTACTTTACTGATTGTCATTAAAGACAATGTGTTAAGTCTTATTTGGTACTTTGGTGATGCAGCACAGTGTTCTGGAGGATTTTTTTTAGTCCACTATGCAAGTAAAGGCAAAAGAGGGCTTCCCACTGCCTATTTTATTTACCTAGAGACCAGGTGAACTATGCTAGGCATGTAGTAATGTATGGATAGCTAGTAAAGTGCATCATCTCTCCACCACTAGTGGACTCCATTCTGCAAAATTATACAAAATATAAACGCAGTATGATTTTAAAGTCTGTGTTTTATTTTCAGTTAAAAGTTAATAAACTATGGTTTGACTGAAGTCTATGTTTACCTTTGTATTAATTTTGTTTTTTTGTTCATTGATAGATTGTTTTTATTTTTAAAAAATCCAGGCAGCTAAGCTCACCTAATACTGGTCATTTAACTTACAGAATTTTATCACAATCCTATTTTTTGCTAGAAATATAAAATGATGCAAGAAGATTTGATACAGTAAAGAACCTAAAAGTATTGTTTTAAATAAATATTGTTTATCTTGTCAACCAAATAATTTAAACAAAGTTTATAGACCATTTGAATACATTTACATTTACGCAATTTGGCAGACGCTCTTATCCAGAGAGACTGACAAGGTTACTGGTATTACAGGTATGCCAAAGTAGTGTTAGGAGTCTTTCCCATAGACCCTTATTGGTGTAGCACAAACTGGCTGCGCAGATCAGGAATTGAACCCAGGTCTCTGACATGGGAACCCAATGATGTTACCACTGTACCACACCAACCAAATCAAAAATCGATTCTGAATCGAACTGTGACCACAAAATCGAATCGTATCGCCAAACCCAAACACTGAGAGATTTGCACCCCTAATATGTATATATATATACACACACAGTGTGTATACACACACACACACACACACACACACACACACACACACACACATATATATATATATATATATATATATAT